>PVJN01021977.1:0-33991 GCA_004026805.1 Lasiurus borealis
TTCCTTTTTTTTCTCCTCCCTCCAATTTCGCTTCTTATCCCAGCTATCCCGAGCTCCCGGTTTGCGGGCAGCCAGCTGCGCTGAGCGGTGGGAAAAGCAACCGCAAAGGGTGCAGGCTGGTGGTGAAAGCTGCGGGCGCCCGGAGCCATCCCCGCGAGGCGCCCCGCAGTCCGAGCCTGAGGGGTTCCTGCCGCCCCGCACCCCCGAGCCCCGCTGTACGGCAGCGCCTCGGCCAAGATGGCGGCGCCCACGCACGGTTCCCAGGGCGCCGCCATCACCGCGGCAGAACCCGCCGAGGCCGCGCCGGGGTGGGCCGCCGGGTCGGCCTCCGACTGCGACCCCGATGCCGCGCAAGCCAGCGTCCGCGGGCCGGAGGAGGAGGGCGAGGGCCTCCGAGGGCACCGCGAGTCCCCCGGCGATGGCCGCGCCCGAGCCCGGGGGCAGCGCGGGGGTGAGCGCGAGGACGGGGCGCGGGCGGGCGGGCAGAGCTGCTCTAACGGGGGGTCCGTGTTGGGAGCGGTGCTGAGGCTGGAGGGCCTGGCGCTGGGAGGGGTCGGGGGGGCGGGGGGGTGCGGCCCGCGAAGGGGGTGCATCCGGGCGGTCAGTGAGGGCTGCTGCGGGCTGTGGGGACCCGCGGGCACAGACCCGCGGGGACAGACAGGGCTGGGCGTCTGTCTGTGCGGCCCGCGAGCGCTGCAGAGCGCGGGATGCACGGGGACAGACAGAGATGCAGGAGCGGGTCTCTGGGAGCCAGAGATGCTGGGGGCTGCGGGGGTTGGAACCTGCATGGACCCCCTCCCTGTGCCCCGGTGCAGGGAGGCCAGCGGGGAGAGCTCATGGTAATAAAGGGAGGAAACGGTGATGGTTTGGAAAAGGGTTGTAACGGGGAAGTGAAAAAAGCACATTCAGGACACATCTGGAGGTGAGCCTGTGGATGACTTACGGATGAACTGATAGGGAACACGAGGGAAGAGGGGAATCAAGATTTACTTCTAGCCGAAACCGGTTTGGCTCAATGGATAGAGCATCGGCCTGCGGACTGAAGGGTCTCAGGTTCGATTCCGGTCAGGGGCATGTACCTTGGTTGCGGGCACATCCCCGGTGGGAGGCGTGCAGAGGGCAGCTGATAGATGTCTCTCTCTCTCTCTCTCTCATCGATGTTTCTAACTTTCTATCCCTCTCCCTTCCTCTCTGTGAAAAATCAATAAAAATATATTAAAAAAAAAAAAGATTTACTTCTAAAAGCAAAGAAAGTCAAAACCGGTCTGGCTCAGTGGATAGAGTGTTGGATTTGCGGATTGAAAGGTCCTGGGTTTGATTCCGGTCAAGGGCATGTACCTTGGTTGCGGACACATGTAAGAAATCAATAAAATATATTTTAAAAAAAATAAAATAAAATAAGCAAAGAAAATAAAAGATTTACAATTAGACTTTTGGCCTGAGAAACTGGATTGATGGTGATTCCCACTTTCTGAGAAAGGGGTGTGTGGGAGAAAGCTGGATTTGGTGGCGATGGATGGGAGCCAGGTAGAGGACAGCGGTTCTGTTTTGGCTTTGTTAAATGCCCCTTACATGTCCACGTAGAGAGGTTGAGTAGTTGTTAGATAGATGAAGCTAGAGCTGAGGAGAGATCTGAGCTAGGGAATCCAGGTGGGAAGGGCATGGGCATAAAGGTGGTATTGAAAGTCATCAAACTGGATGAGATGTCACAGGGAGAGAAGGCAGATAGGGAAGAAAAAAGGGCAAGGACAGAGCTCGGAGTTATTCTGATATTTAGAGGTCTGGTAAGCAACAACAAGAAAAAAGAAAGAAGGAAAAAGAGAGACGGCCACTGAGCTGAGGTAGGGGGAAAACTGTAAATGGAATGTCAAAGAAGCATAGAGAAGAAAGCTTTTCAAGACAATGGGAATAAAATCAGTTGTGTCGTTTGCTCTAGTGTATCCTAGAAGTATGACTACAAAGAATTTGACTTTGGCAAGATGTAGCGAAATGGATATTTTGATTGAGTATAGAGCTTTCAGTGGAGTCAAAAATTTTTATTGGGTTGAAACCGCTTTGGCTCAGTGGTTAGAGCATCAGCCTGCAGACTGAAAGGTCCCAGGTTCGATTCCAGTCAGGGTCATGTATCTTGGTTGTGGGCGCATCCCCAGTCAGGGGAGTGCAGGAGGCGGCTCATTGATGTCTCTCTCTCATTGATGTTTCTAACTCTCTATCCCTCTCCCTTCTTCTCTGTAAAAAAATCAATAAAATATATAAAAAAAATTTTGTTGGGATGAGTTGAAAGAATATGAGGTATTGGAGTATAAAGAGCAAGTATAGATAACACTAGGAGTTTTGCTGGTGAAGGGAGCAAATAAATCGATATTGGATGGGACATGTGATTAAGAGAGGTTTTCTTTAGGTGAATGATATTAAGCAGAATGATCCAGTAGAAAGGGACAAATAGGTAGTACAAAAGAGAATGAGGCCGAATCCGGTTTGGCTCAGTGGATAGAGCATCGGCCTTCAGACTGAAAGGTCCCAGGTTTGATTCCGGTCAAGGGTATGTATCTTGGTTGTGGGTGCATTCCCAGTAAGGGGCGTGCAGGAGGCGGCTGATTGATGTCTCTCTCTCTCATCGATGTTTCTAACTCTCTATCCCTCTCCTTTCCTCTCTGAAAAAAAAAATCAATAAAATATATTTAAAAACAAAGAAGAATGAGGTTAACTGCAGGGGTGAGATCCTTGAGAAGGCAGTTGAGGATGGGATCCAGAGCATAAGTGGACACACTGGGCTGAGGTGAGAGAAGGGCCAGCTCTTTAACAGAAGGGAAGGCAGATTATATGGCTTTGGTAACAGGACAGTGGGATTAGTGGTAGCAAGGTGAGGTAGTTCCCATCCATTTGCATTTATTTTCTCTTTGAAGTATAAGGCAAATTCATGAACTAAGAGGAGAAAGGGAGTAGATGTTGGAGATTTCAAGGAGAAGGAGAATGTTTGGCACAATCATCTTGGAAAGAGGAACAGGAAACTGACAGTATTGGATGCCCACTTGAGATATGTAACCTCTTCCAGGTCACAGACTCCTCGTATCCTCACTGGCAGGAAGAGCAGAGAGAGGAAGCACGCTCTCTCGTGATTCCTTTAAGGGCTCTAGTCTCATTCGTGAAGATTCCACCCTCCTGATCTCATCGAATCCTAATTACCTCCTAAAGGCCCTCACAACTAATAACCTCATAACACCGTCCTATTGGAGGGTAGGGTTTCAACATATGAATTTGGAGGAGATACAAACAGTCTATAATAGGGACATTTCTTTTTTATAAGTATATTTTTATTGATTTCATAGAGGAAGGGAGAGGGAGGCAGGGATAGAAATATCAATGATGAGAGAGAATCATTGATCTGTTGCCTTCTGCACACCTCTACTTGGGATTGAGCCCGCAAACAGGGCATATGTCCTGACTTGAAATTCAACTATGATCTCCTGGATCATAGGTCAATGCTCAACCACTGAGCTACAATGGCCAGGCTCTTTTTTTTTTTTTAATCCTTACCTGAGGATGTGCTGAGAGATAGTGAGATACCAAGAAAGAGACACAGACAGAGACAGAGAGAGACAGAAAAACATCAATGTGAGAGAGAAATATCATTGGTTACCTTCTACTAGTATATGTTCCCCCTACTAGGGATCAAACAAACAAATCAGATATGTGCCCTGGTCAGGAATTGAACTGGCAACCTTTTGGTGCACAGGACGACGCTCAACCAACTGAGCCACTCTGGCCAGGTGAGACATTTCTTTCTTTCTTTTTATAAGCAAGTACTTAAAAAAAAAAAAAAAAAAAATATATATATATATATATATATATATATATATATATATATATATTATTGCTTTCAGAGAGAGGAAGGCAGAAGAGAGATAGAAGCATCAATGATGAGAAAAAATCATTGATTGGCTGCTTCCTCCCCTCCACCCCCAGGAGATTAAGCCCACAACCTGGGAATGTACCCTTGACTAGAATTGAGCTTGGGACCCTTCAGTCCACAGGCCGAGGGTCTATCCACTGAGCCAAACTGAGTAGGGCCAGGTGGGACATTTCTTAATATGATTTTTGTTTCTCAAGGAAAGAAGTGCAAAATTGGGTAGAGAATAGGTATCGTATATAACATTATGATCAACAGTGAATGGTCAAGGTAAGAACAAGTCATTATCTTCCAAACAACTCACAAATGTGGATAACATTATACTGAACAAGAATATTGCCATTACAGGGGTCTGTAACTTTCAAAGATGTGACTATGGCATTTACCCAGAAGGAGTGGGAGCAACTGGATCCTGCTCAGAGGAGCCTGTACAAGGATGTGATGCTGGAGAACTATAGCAACCTCGCCTCGACGGGTAAGTACAATTCCTTCACAATTGAAGTATGTCTATTGTGATACCTTTGCTGGACTTACCAAACTTGATAAGTTTGACCTTGATTTTTTAATCAAGGAATTTTAATCCCTTTTTGGTACTAGGAAGGATACTTGTGCCCTTGCCTCTAAAAATGGAAGGTCTATTAAAATGGGGTATGGGCATCTGCACTGTGAAATCTCAGAATCCATGTATTCTTTATCCTTTCAGGCTCTGAAGCTCAGATATTAGGGCTTGATTTCTGGGATGTTTGTTGTTCTTACATTCACTGGCTACCATTTCTCATGAACAGGGTATCAAGCTACCAAACCAGACATGATCTCTAAGTTGGAAAAAGGAGAAGAGCCATGTTTGGGAAAGGGAAAAAGACCCAGACGAGGGGGTCCGAGTGAAATAGCAAGACCCAAGCAAACAGGAACCAAAAGAAGTAAGTTCCTAAGTTCTTGGTAATAACTTTGGAATTATTCAAAGAACAATTTTTTCTTAAATTTTTCGTAAAGATCTCAGATCCTTCTTTCTTAACCAGGAAGTAGCAATAGAAAAATGTCAAAATCTCCTGGGGAAAGAGGATTTCAAACTACAAGGATTCTTTAACCTTGGAGATTCTAATATTTCTTCTTTCTATAACCTGTCCATGTGAAAAGTTATCACATGGGGTTCATAAGTTAGTGTTACTTATGAGAGTATCAGTCAGCTTAGGCTAAGTTATGTTCCATTAAGGAATGGTCCCACAATCATAATGGCTGACAACAAGAAAGATTTTTTTCTTGCTCTGGCTGTAGCCTATTTCACATTGTCTTATGGACCTATGTTGAAAGAACAGTCCCTACTTGGCAAATTCTGGTCTCATGGCAGAGGGAAAGAAGAGTGAATGAAACCACATTATGACTCTTAAAATCACTGATCGGAAGTGATAGATCTCTTTCTGCTCACATTTTATTGGTTAAGAGCAGATCACCTGACTACCACACCAGCGTTTAACAGGGTAGGAATGTATAATCCTTCCACAGGGAGGATTCAAATGGGCATGCAATGAGACTGGGAGGTGTAATCATTCCTCAGGGAACAATAATATAGTCTGCCACATCACTCAGGTTGTGGTAGGAAAAAAGGTGAAAACCAGAGCTCTAAACCTTTAGTACCAGCCCTTCCATATGCCTAAGTGACCCTCCCATATAGCTGTTTTTCCTCATTCATGCTCTTCATTGCTCAGCTTTATAAAGAAGCAGTGATTCCTCTTTGCTGGTCTCTGAATCTCATTTCTGCTTACCTTTTTAAAAGCAGTACTTAAAAAAATCATTCTTCCTTTTCTGAATATCCTGTGTTTTTCCTTCCTCATTCACACTCATGATATGAAATTTCTCTCTTTATATATTCAGACATTCTCTGGCATGATGCTCCTAACCCTAATTACTTTCCTTTTTCCTCCTTTCACTGTGAATTTCTTAGGAGAAAGTCTATCATTGGACTAGCTAGAGCCTGGTGTTTACTACTGTCCAATCAATTGTTTTCAACTAGAATTTGGGTTGTATTTACAAATATGGCTTCCTATATCTGTCAATTTGGGTGGTGGTCTCAGAAAAGGGAAGCATGGGTTGAGAAGATATCTCAAAATGTATAGTTGTATAATGTGTGGAGGAAAGAATGTGAGAAATCACTTAGAACTGGAAAATAAGCTTAAAATTTATAATTGGTAGTTAGTAGAGTGACCTGATAGGAACACAGGTATGCTCCATAGCAATCTGTTGGGAAACAAGTATGTGGGTATACTGTACATCCAAGTGATATAAAGTTTGCTTAACAATCTCATTACTATCATATGGTAAAAGCATCAAGGAACTTAGAGAAACTGTAGGTTTTTGTTGTTGGTGGTGGTGGGTTGTTTTTTTAAATATATTTTATTGATTTGTTACAGAGAGGACGAAAGAGGGATAGAGAGTTAGAAACATCAATGGGAGAGAAACATCGATCAGCTGCCTCTCGCACACCTCCTACTGGGGATGTGCTCACAACTAAGGTACATGCCCTTAACCAGAATCGAACCTGGGACCCTTCAGTCCACAGGCCCACGCTCTATCCACTGAGCCAAACCAGTTAGGGCAATGGTGTTTTTTTTTAGTACAGGAATGTCACTATTACATTGATCATAAATAGTTGCAGTGGAATACTCTTCTTGCTTATTTCTTCAGATACATACCTGTACTCCTTGGTAGACTTACCTTATTTTCTCTATTTTGGATTTTTAGGGCACTATAACAAAAATGTACTTGATGCCCTAGCTGGTTTGTCTCAGTGGATAGAGCATTAGCCTGTTGACTAAAGGGTCTTGGGTTCGATTCCAGTCAAAGGGCACATGCCCAGGTTGCAGACTCCATCCCCAGTAGGAGGCATGCAGAAGGTGGCCAATCAGTGATTCTCTTTCATCATTGGTATTTCTATCTTTCTGTCCTCCTCCCTTCCTTTCTGAAACCAATAAAAATATATATTTTTAAATGTACTTGAGCTAGTCTAAGTAAATAGAGAAATTTATTATAAGGATATAGGTAGATCTCTTGTAACCTGAAGGCAGATATTTCAGCTAGGAACTAGAACCAGGATTGGAAAGCCATTAGAAATTTAGCTTATGCAGATTGTCTCTTTGAAGACATGTGATCTTACATTTCTGCTTTTCTGTGGCTGTACATGCATCCATCCTTTGTACTGATGTATTTTGTTTACACAAGGAAAATGCAGACTTACTATATTTGTCATATATGACTTTAAAATTTAAGAACCCAGTGGAGACTGACTAGAGTCTAAATTTTTAGAAGGAAGAACCCTATTGGACATCTTGGCTTGAGCCAGATGTGGCTCCAACTATGACCATGGATAATTGGATTAATATAATACAGGCTACAGTAGTCAGTTACTATAGGTGAATTGGCAGTTATTAAAGCTTAGCAGCTTGGGCTGAGGAAAGAGTTCAAAAAGTGCAATCACAAACTCTTTTAACTACATCTATTTCCTATTCACTGCTCCTTTTATATATTTCATATTCTATCCCATGTTACAAGGTCATATTTATAAATAGTCACCACTTTTTCTGATCACTATTGTCAATTTTCTTTTACTGTTTTTACTACAGTACTTTCCCCTTCAAGTCCAAGAGGATAGGGACATTTGTGTTTGATATTTTATTTACTTTGAGATACTAGACTGCAATAAAGATTCAATCCCACAGCAGGGCATTTCTTTGTAAATTGTAATCTAAAATAGGAGAGTGCAAAGATTTTCAAGAATGTCTCTCACTGAATTCCATTTTAGAAGAAGTCCAGCAAGATGATGACCAGCTAGAGAGTCACCAGGAATCTCCAAAAAAACTCCTTAAAGAAGTTTCATTCAAGAAAAAATCTCTGAATAAGAAGAAAGGCCATGAATATAGCTCATTAGGGGGGAAAAATGTGAGTACAACACAAGTTTCTTTCAAAAAAAAGATTCTTAAGTTCAATTCACAGGGAAAGAGTTTGAAACAGAATGTAGACTCTTCAAAAAAGAAGCCTGATGTAGCTAAAGAGCACAGAAAATCATCTAGCACTAGTTTATCTGAAACAAAGAAAGACAAAAATAAAACTGGTAAGAAACAGAAATTATCCAACGGTAGCTCATCTAATAAGTGTGACAAAACTCAAACTGACAAGAAACGTGAGAAATTAGTTCATCATGGATCATCTCAAAGTAAATGGAACAAAACTAAAACTGGAAAGAAATGTGAAAAATCATCCAGCCAAAGCTCATCTCCTCCTAAGTGTGACACGACTCAAGCTAAAGTGAAACCGTATAAATGTAATCAGTGTGGGAAAGTTCTCAGCCATAAACAAGGACTCCTAGACCACCAGAGAATTCATACGGGGGAAAAACCATATGAATGTAATGAATGTGGGATAGCCTTTAGCCAAAAGTCACACCTGGTTGTACATCATAGAACTCACACAGGAGAAAAACCATATGAATGTAATCAGTGTGGCAAAGCCCACGGTCACAAACATGCCCTCACTGACCATCTAAGAGTTCATACTGGGGAAAAGCCTTACAAATGTACCGAATGTGGGAAAACCTTTAGACATAGCTCAAACCTTATTCAACATGTGAGAACTCATACAGGCGAAAAACCCTATGAATGTAAGGAATGTGGAAAATCCTTTAGATACAATTCATCTCTTACTGAACATATAAGAACTCATACAGGTGAAATACCATATGAATGTAATCAATGTGGAAGAGCCTTTAAATATAGCTCATCTCTTACTAAACACATGAGAATTCATACAGGTGAGAAACCTTTTGAATGTAATGAATGTGGGAAAGCTTTCAACAAGAAGTCACACCTAAATATACATCAAAGGACTCATACCAAGGAGAAACCCTATGAATGTGATGAATGTGGAAAAGCCTTTGGACATAGTTCATCTCTTACTTACCACATGAGAACACATACAGGTGAAAGTCCCTTTGAATGTAAACAGTGTGGGAAGGCCTTCAAACAAATTGAAGGTCTTACTCAACATCAGAGAGTTCATACTGGGGAGAAACCCTATGAATGTAACGAATGTGGGAAAGCTTTTAGTCAAAAGGCACACCTCATTGTACATCAGAGAACTCATACGGGGGAGAAACCCTATGAATGTAGTGAATGTGGGAAGGCCTTCAATGCAAAGTCACAACTTGTTATACATCAGAGATCCCACACTGGAGAGAAACCCTATGAATGTAAGGAATGTGGGAAAGCCTTCAAACAAAATGCATCCCTCACCAAACACATGAAAACTCATTCAGAAGAGAAATCTCATGAGTAAAATCTCATGTGGAAAGTCTTTGAACTGAACTGACGGTTTTATTTCACCTTAAAAGTATTCTGAATTTAAAGGATGTTAGAAAGCTTTTAACAAGAAGTCACACTTCATTATTAGGGAATTTGAAAACGAATCTTTATATTTAAACTTGATACTAAACCTTTTATAGAAAGTGTTGTTTTAAAAACAATTATTGTAAATGACCTATATGTTCAGATTAAAATACAAAGTTTTTAGAATTGTTAATATGTTGAATAAGCAGAACACTAGAGAAACAAATTACATATGTTGAAAATTTCTGAATTGCTTAAGTGTTACGTACTTAAACACTACATATAAAAATTTAATTTGCATATCTGCTTATTGCCAGGTAAAAATGTTTGTGGCCAATGGTATGAGACTCGTCTTTGATATTATCACCCAGCTTTTAATGACTTTGTTACCCTCTGCATCAGCAAAAAACTTTATAAAAAAAGGTTGTAATTATTTATTTTAAAGATGTCAACACCAAATTAAGAGAAAATTAAAGAAAGCAGCTGAGAATATACAGGTGCTGGTAGAAAATAATGTTCAAAATATATTGTTAAGTGAAAATACAGGTTGTTGAACTGTGCATTTAATGTGTTCCCACTTGTATACAAAGGGGTGTGTGTGCCTGTCTCTGTATATATTTATAAACACGTGTATGTGAATACAGTTGGTTTGAAAAATACAGATAAAACTTAATAGTGGTTGCCTCTAGGCACAAGAGTACAGGAATGGAGGAGTCTGGACTGAGAGGGAGATCTCCTTTTTATTGCATACTGTTTAAACTTTTTCATCATGTATATGTACCATTCCCACAATTAAAATCTTTTTAATATGTATAAATCAACATGAATTAAAAATTTCACCGAGCCCACTCCATTATGATTTTTGACAAAATAAAAGTTTCTGTGCATATTCGTGAATGATGATGAGTCTAAGAATATGGTATTAAACTTGAGATTAAATTCACAAAGACTTTTCCTATTAAACATGTTCTTTCATTAAAAAAATAAATTACAACTATAACTCAGCACTGTGTTTTTTCTGCTTACCATTTTTAAAAGATTGAAGATGCATTGTGATTGCAGGTGAATGAATGAAAGTGATTGTCTGAACAATCACTCCATTTTATCTCATTCAAAGCACTTAAATACAGACCTCTCTATCTAGGACACCAGATATATTGCAACAAATGGCCCAACTCCCTGTTCCTTCCCCATGGCAGACATTGCCATTGGATCAGAGTACTCTTTCCCAGTGAATCTAGACTTGGCCTCAGAATCATTCTTAAGCATGCATTCCAGAAGATACTACAAATCATATGAGGTCACATAGGAAACCTATTTTCAGTTGTACACCTAGAATTTTTTTTTACTTATGAGTCATAAAAATAATACGCCTGTACTATTTTAAAATTTACTTGTTATACTAAACACAGTGACATGAAAACAAAAAAGATTTTGTAATATAAAGTAGTGATATTTGGCATGTATGCCATCTTTTACATTTATCACAGCGCATTCAATACCTTATTTCATGTGTTCCTTAGAATAAACATATCAGTCAGGAAGCAAGACTTGTCTAGTCATAGTCAATACTATTCAATATATACTAGTATTTCACATAGATACTGGTCTAGCATAATGATGGGCTCTCAATAATATTTGCCATATTTGCAAATATTTCCCATTCAAGTACCTGCCTTCCTGACCTCATTTCAGAGAATTAAACGGTATAAATATTGGGAGTAGAACTTGCATGTAGGTATGCATGTGTTGAAAGATCAACTCCTATATTATGTCCTTATTACAAAGTAAGTTATTTACTCTCAGGAGAAGAAAATGTAAAAGCCATGTCCATTAGTAATTTATTACCAAGTAGAAGTCTAGTAGTATGCATAGGATATTCATCACTGTCCAGAGCTGTAGAAAATTTGCACTTTTTACAAGGATAAAACAGTTGCAGGTCATGGTTAGATTAAGATTCCCACACCTCTTAGAGAACTCATAATAATGTCACACCTAAAACAAGACTATAGGTATGCTTGAACAGTAGAAATGAATACTGGAAGCTATCTCTGTGAAGTAAAAAAACAAATGAAAATTTAGCATCAAATGAATGAGGAAATAATGTCTAAAAATGATTAGAAGTGAACAATGGAAGAAAATTGACCTACTGAGGTAACTCTAAATCCAATGTTATACACAGAAGCAACTGGAGACAATATGAAAATGAATGAGCATGGCTATGTTTCAACGAAAGTTTATCAAAACAGCAGCCTGTAGATTGTAGATCCCTGAATTACGTTACACATGTAATAGAACTATTAAGTTAGGGTTTCATAAAACAAATGAGACTCCCCTACTCTTTCTTAAGGAATTTCCTCCCTCCCCAGACAGAAATGTGTTGAAATTCCCAATAGAGGGAGCCACCTTAATTGGACAAACCTGTGGAGGTGGATCTGTCTGCTCTAAGGTATATAAATTCCTAACAACAAAAAAATTATGTTTGTCCAACAAGTCACAGTGGTATTTCCCATGTATTCTCAAATAATCCCGAGAATGCTTTCCCTAATCTTCTAGCAGCAACTGTAAGGCCTAACAAAGCATGCTTAAAAATTTCGTGATAGGGCCGAGACCGGTTTGGCTCAGTGGATAGAGCATCGGCCTGCGGACTGAAAGGTCCCAGGTTCGATTCTGGTCGGGGGGCATGTAACTTGCTTGCGGGCACATCTCTAGTGTGGGGCGTGCAGGAGGCGGCTGATCGATGTCTCTCTCTCATCGATGTTTCTGACTTTCTATCCCTCTCCCTTTCTCTCTGTAAAAAATCAATAAAATATATTTAAAAAACATTTCATGATAGGAAGAATTCCAACATGATACCCACTATCTCTGCCACTCAGTGACCCTGGATGTGGTGTCCTACAAATTACATCTATTGTGACCATTGACAGGAAAGTAATGTTTGAGGCAAACAACAGCTACAAGCAGAAGGCTGAGAACTAAAGAGTGCGGGACCTCAGTGTTGCTTCCCTTCCCTTTGGCACCTACATAACCTCTCAGAGCCTGTTCTCTGCATTGTATCTCGGGAGCATATCTATTAAAGCCAAAAGAAAGGACTGTGCATGTTCAACTCCAAGTGTAATGTCAGGGGTTAAAAGGGGGGAATGTAGGCTTGCTTAGTGATCCTACTAATACGTGTCAGTGGGAGAGGTAAGACATGGAGCCGCTGGGGCCAGTCACCGTAGGCAGAGAAAATGCGAGCTAATGTCCTGTGAACAGGAGTGCCTTGGAAAGGAGAAGTGGCAGTGGAGCAGGGATAGAGATGTGCATAGCGGCGTGGTGGAAACATTCAAGGTGTGGATTGGAGTGGAGCAGCGGGGAGTGTGCCCGAGCCTCTGTTGATGTGCATGTGAACTTACACCATGTGCCTTGCAGGTGTGCCAGTGAATGTCAACTTGACAGGATACCAAAACACAAAGACAAGACTTGTTAAGATAGAAACATAACTAGTAAATAAGTCAAGAGCTTGCAAGTCGCTGGCAAGTGTTGCTGCTTTCCAGTGGCAAAGGTTTAGAATATTCAGGAAATTTATTGTGACTTAGGAGAAGCTAATGGACTGAGAATCAAAGATGTGTTCCATACTAGTTCATCCCCCAAATCCCCCAACCTGCTCAGGTAAAGGCTTGATTCTGAGTGCGTTTCTATGCTTTCACCTTAAAGACACCCATTCTCAGGTCAAACTAAAACAGATATAGTTAGTTGTCTACAAGGAACAGGCTGCGATGAAAATAAAAAATGAACACACACACACAGGTTTCTTTAACAGGTTTTATTTTTCATATAAAACAGGAAAATGTGGGATGGGGAAAGGGTCCCAGTAAATGGCAGTCACAGTGCGGAGCCCACAGAAGTGAGTCCTCTGCAGCTAGCTCTCCCTGCAGCCTGTCAGGGGTCCCGCCCTGGGCACTGAGCTGGGAGCCCCCTAGGGCAGAGGGCCAGCCCGGGCTAAGGGGGAAGCTGATCCTGGACCCTTGCACCCGGAGTTGGGAGCAGGGAGTCAATCCCATGGGCTCTGGGCAGAGGCGCTGGGCGAGGACAATGGGGAGCGGGGCGGCTAAGGCTGCGGGGCGCGGGGGGTGCAGGGCGGCTGTGTGGGGCGCCCGGGCTGCGCGGACAGCAGCGTGTCCAGCGCCGAGAGCGCCCAGTGCAGGGTCGGGCTCCCGGGCCTTGGGCTGCCGGCCAGGGGAGGGCACCGGCAGGAAGGCGCCTGGTCCAGGGCCACCTGCAGCGCCCCCACTTGGTGGAAGATTCTGGGCATCAGCACATCCAGGGGCGCGCGGGCTTGTGCGCATGGGCTGTGGCGGCTGGAGCTGCAGAGGCTGCGGGGAAGGCGCTGTGGGGAGGAGGGCCCGCCCTCGGGGGCTTCTGGGCCGGGGCCTCCTGCCATGGAGTCGGGGGGGCGGGGAAGGGGGACCCTATCTGCGTGGGAAACAAACAGTGGGGGCCCTGGTGTGAGCGGCCTGGCCCCAGTGCCCAGGGCCCCATCCCAGGCCTCTCCCCACTCCCCACTGAGCCTGACTGCTGCCCCTCCAGGGTCTGGGGGAACCGCTGCCCAGTCCCCGGCCTCCTCTCTCAGCCCTTGGGGGCTGTGGCAGCATCTCACGGTCAGTGTCTGTCTCCCCTCCCCGGGTGTCCACCCAGACACCTGCCTCTTCTGTCCTGATGTCCTGCTCTGGTGGCCTCAGACTGGTCCTTTCTCCTCCCTGGGGTGGGGGATGGCCGTCCCCTCACCTTCTCTTCTGGGTGTCAAAGCAGGTGTGGCTACATAACTGATGTGGCCCAATGAGAAATGAAAATGAGGGAACCCTTGTTCAAAAATCAAGAAAAAGTGCCCTCAAAGGAACAAAATTATAAGTTTTCCCCCCTCCCCTTCTTCTGTGGTCTCCTTGGTGTTTTTTCTTTCTATTTAATGCTACTCTAATTAAAGGAAATTTTAAATTATTAGCATAAATATTACTTTCATCTTTGAAATGCAATGCCAGCTTGAAGCATAACATAATAGCATTAACCTAGATGTAAAATCACCAAAAGAAAACAAGTTGTGAGAGAAAAAAACACACCAAGATGGCGGCATAGGTGAACACCTAAACTGCTGCCTCACACGACAATTTCAAAACTACAGCTAAAAGACAGAACGGACATCATCCAGAACCGAAGGGAAGCTGGCTGAGTGGAGATTCTACAACTAGAAGGAAAGAGAGGGGCTCACGGAGACCCAGAGGAGCTGCAAAAAGGTGAGGAATGTAGACATGTGCGTGGAGAGGACAGGCGGCAGAGTGCCTGGCTGGCTTCCTCTAGCGAGAGGGAGATGGAAACCCCCAACTGCACTGAACCCCAGTTCCAGGTGAGACTCATACTGGGGGAGTCTAGACTGTCGGAAAAAGTGAGGAGTGCACAGAAACTCAGAGGAGCCGCGAAAGGCAGAGGTCACGGGAGAGTGCACACAGAGAGGACTGACTGCTGATTGTGCCGCTGGCTTTCCCTAGCGGAGGAAGACAGAACCTCCTGACCGCACTGAACTCCACTTCTGACTGCACTGGACCCACAGGTTGAGAACCACTAGCAGGTCACCTAAGACCATCAATTCATTAACAGTAGCACAATTACAGTGATGAAGTAGCAACGAAAATAATTTTTTGGTTGGGGGTCACCACAACATGAGGAACTGTATTAAAAGGTTCACGGCATTAGGAAGGTTGAGAACCACTGGCTTAGAGGGGGGGGGGGGGAGTCAGAGCAGGTGCAGAACTGGCGGACGGGCATCAAGGAGCAAAGAACATAAGATCCCATCAAGGGCACCTAGCTGATGCTCAGTAAAGCCAGTTCCTGAAGCCAGCAAAACAGGAAAATGAGGGGAAGACTGAGGGCCTCCTGTCTGTTATGGTCCCCGCTCTCCCCAACCCCAACACACATGGTTCAGGTGGCTGTGGTTGTGGAGAGTGACCACAGTGTTTGGACATGTTCAAGCCTTGGACTAATGAGAGGTCACGGTTCTCTCATGGCAAAGCCACGTGCAAGTCCCAGCTCGGAGGGCAGAGCCCTCCCAGCACAATCAGAGCCAAAAGCTATAGCTGTGAGCTTGAACCTATGGCCCGAACCTGTGGACCCACATGGCTGAGTGATGTGGGCTTGATAGAGTTCAGGTGCATGTAGTTGAGTAGATTGGAAACTCGTGAGAACATTATAACCACGCCCTTACTTCGCCTCGTGGCATCTGCTATCAAATAAAAACCGGACTTTCAGGCTGTGGCGCCATTTCTCTCCATCGGAGAGGGCAGAGACCCACCCAGCCCCAGCGTTCTTCTCCTGTCTGTCTTTTCTCCATCCCTCTCTGCCCGCTCTCAGGCTCACCGAACCTGGCGGAGCTGGCTTGGCACATATGGCGTCCAACTGCTGAGTAAGCCATAGCCATGCCGACTGGGTACACGTAGTGATCCCCAGATGTAGAGAAAACTGGGTGCCCAGAGATTATCCAGGCTGAGCCACCTGGGGAGAGAGTCTTTTTATCAACTATTTCGTTCTTTTGAGAAAAATTGGGGAAATGACCAATGCTAAAAGATTAGTGAAAATATAAGCAATTACTGTTGGGTACTAGAAGTAATTTATTTTGTCACCAGTTGTCCCGACCCGCAGGTGAAGTCAATGAGGACCCTACAGGGAGAGTGGGGATGAAAGAGACAAGAGACACAAGGAATGGAGACAAGACAAAGTTCTGATCAAGTCTCTTTTATTCAACAGCAGTTCGGGGTATTTATAGGGAGAAATAAGGAAGTTAGCGAAAATTCCTAGCCCTAAGGCGAAACGCCTGGCTTTCAGGAGATAGGGTTTGGGGTAATTGAAACCTAGCCCGAGGTTAGTGCTAATGTGGCTGAAGCTTACTACAAAATGGCTGTCAAGCACAACAAGTTTCCCACAACCAGTGTGATCTAGGCTACTTGTGTGTTTCCAGAATCACAATGGGACTGAGTTTTGTTTTATTTCCTCATTGTTTGTGGCTTATTCGGCGGGGGGTGGAGGTGGAGGGGGGGAAGAATTGAAAAAATTTAAACACTCTGGAATGAAAGTGTTCTTTTTTTACATAAATAATTTTATTACAAGTAATTATTTTTAAAAACAAACTAAAGGAGAGGCATTGTTTTAAATTTTTTGCAAACTTCTATATCTGACTTAATAGAAGACAGCTGGCTTCTCATGTCACTTCTTCAGGGCTTTGATTGAATGATACAAAGAAAAGCTGCCTTCATACAGACAGGCAGTCAGGAAAGAAACTTCACGAACCTCCTCAAAGGGTTTCGGGTGCCCCCAGCTGTCCTCGTTGGAGAACGGCTGCGGTCACTAGCCTGCTTCCCAGGTAAAGACTCTCTACAGACAGTGAACATTACAACCGGCAAGTTACCGGGGCCAGCACGTTTCAAACAAATTTCTGAAGGTAGTGGTGGTGAGGGAAACTTCAATCATCTTGGTAATTCAATTTTAAGTGACATCAATTACTATCCAGGGTTCATAAATTATTCTTCTGCCAGCCCAGGTTACATACTAGATTTTTTTTTTCAAGTTTACAGTTCTAAAGTAAGAAGAGAAAGCAACGTCATACACAAAGCTAACATCTGTAGAGTGCTTTTACGGTTTACAAGCCTCTTTCTGTGCACACCTGATGCTAGCGAATCCTAAGAAGCCACTTTATAGGGGAAAGCTGGGGGCAGAGGCCACTTGCCCGAGATGGCCATCAGTAACCGGGATGTGGGCAGAAGCCCGGGGGCCGAGTGATGAGCACACTGGCTGTAGGGGACGTTTGACTTCCACAAGCTGGCTGTCCAACCGGGGTAGAGGGACCCTTTACTTATGTCCACTTTTTTCACACACACAAGAGACAGCATCTATTAGAGAATCTCCCGGATTTTATTGGACACAGAACACAGTAGGACGGCAGGAATTGCAAACTGAAAAGACAACACAGAAAAGACCCGGTTCTATCTGATTTACCATCCAGTATCAGGAGGGCAAGTCATTAAGTGAGTAACCAAAGGAGTGGAGCTTGAAGGAAGAGTATTCTTTTTCCAGTGCCCATACATTTGGAATGCCCACTCTCTGCTGTCCAGCGTGTTTGGAGCCAGTGGGAGGTGCAGTGGACGTGAAAAGCCTGATGACAGACTCCACACAGCGGTGCACTCTTCAGAAGTAGCAGAGCCTGGTTAACCTGACAGTGTGGGCAAAGGTCTGAAATGTGGCTCCTGCAGATGGCACAGTTATCACCCACAATACCCCGGGCCCAGAGGGCTACTGCATTCCACGTTTTCACTGTGGGTGCCGCTCAGGGGATCCACATCCATCGCTGGAAACACCAAACAGCCAGGGTCTTACAACATTCCTCTGCCCATTATTTTGCCACGTGCTCATGAGGTCCCATTAATGTACATGTCAGGGAACAAGCAGGCACAATCTTTCTCATCCTCGGGGGAGTTTATAGTCTATTTAGGAAGCAGACAATAAACAAGCAAACAAATAGCTGTAAGGTGACTTTAGGGAGAACAAGCCTTGCAAAGACGGAGGAGAGGCATGATTTGGGGAGACGAACTAGCAATGGCGAAGATCACGAGGTGAAAACCAGCTCCACATGTTCAGGGAACATCACAGAGGCTCCAGGGAGCAGGCTAGGGCCCCAGATCGGGCCTGGAGAGCCAGCACCGCGAGCAGGTCTGATGGGCTTCCGGGAGGGATGGCAAGCAGGTGGAGCGCTGGAGCTGTGCAGTGGACTCATTTCCATGTGTGTAAGTTTGCATTGGAAGCTGTAGAAAACAGGTTGCACCTGTGAATGGAAGTCAACAAGATGAAGATTAGAGCCAGCAGCCCTGCCTACATTTCCCAACTCTGCAAAACGACAGGTTTTCCAGTTTTTCAAGGGGAAACAGGTGGTGTGCCAGTTCTGTACCCTGCTGCGACTCTTCAGCTACTGGTTGAAAATTATACTTCTGTGTGTACATGTGACAAAGATAAGCAACCATTTAGTACTCCTGTCACAGAAAGCTCAATGTGCAGAGAGAAATAAAGCAGAAAGATGCTGCTCCAGCCAGCCTGGCCCGCTGTGGCTGTGTGGCTGAGAGATGCAGCGCGGCCCTCTGGCTGGCCACCAGGGGGCGAAACGGAGCCTCGCTGCAATTCTGTCTTCTGGTTCTCTCTGCCAGGACACCTGTATCTGTCTGTCTGCCTTCCTCTGACAGCCTCAGGAACCAGCTTCAGCTGCGCCCGAACTGCTGGTGGTAAATGAAGCCATGGATTCTTCCCTTCTCCTGTGGACGAGCTGAAACAGATACAAGCAAGGACAGTTACAGACATGTGGGGAGCCTGCTGTCCCTGTTACCTCATAGGAATTGCTCTCTCTGAGGCCACGGGTTCTCTTTTGGATACTAAATCAAATGTGTAATTTTTGTTCTTCTCATTTTACTTGATATTTTATTAGCATTTTGTTGATGCTCTCTCTCCTTGGTTTTTCTACATACTAAATTAAAACTTGATTGAATAAAGAATACTCTCTACAACATGTTTAGACTACACTACTTGCATTTCAAGCTGATCATGAATCATTTAACATGGAATGTCCCACGAGCTGGTATTTCTCATTATACAAAATTGATTATATAGCTGTTTTTTAGCACAAATTGTCTGGGGTGGTAAGCACACAATACAATATGCAGATGATGTATTACAGAATTGTACACTGGAAACTACATAATTTTATTAACCCGAATAAATTCAATAAAAATAAAAAATATTTATAACACAAAATATATGATACTAGACTTGTAAATAAGGTATTTGAAGAAACCTGTACATTTTCAAATCATAAGATTTAAATCTTTGGCACATGCTCCCTATTGAGTTGCACATGAGTTATATTTTTTTAACTCTTTGAAAATTACATTTTGACATTAGTATGAACCAATACGTGGGTGACTGCTGTGGGAGCAAAGCTGAAACTGCTCTGGGGATCTGCCAAGGATGAGAAGGGTGAGTGCCTGGCGAATCAAAGACTGGGACTTCCTGAGCTGGGCCTTGGAGGAAGGTTAAGTTTAACAGGCAGAGAAAGAAGGCGCTCTAGGACGAACTGAGGCAAGAACAAATGAAGAAAGAAATTAGGGTTTTGTTGATCACAGGAGAGGCACGCGGTTTGGGCTTTTTTTCATGGCCTTTTGAGGAGACCCCCTATTTCTGGATCTGAGAATGGAATGCCAGCTGTAGAGTCGTGTTGCTCACATTCCCCCTTCAGGAAGGGGCTCAGGGGACAGCGGTGAGGAGTGTGTCTACCGGAAGCCTCCACTGTTAATGCTCAGCTTTCTCTCAACTCCTGAGTTCAGCTACTAATCTCCTTGGGGTGGGCCGAGCCCATGACTGAGCAGGACTGTGTGACAAGGTCCCAACCATTTCTGGCCAACACAGGACTCTGCTAACGTGCTCCAGAGCTCCCGGTGGGGCTGACAGAGACTTGGTCAGATCTACACCTCGGCCACTCCCTTCCCTAATCCTGCTTCCTCCTTTTCCCATTCATAAGGGTTATACCTCAATAAACCTTTTTACACGCCTAATTGTGTCTAAGCGCCTGCTTTCCCTAAGACCCAGCTGACACAGATGAGATGTGTTAGTTTTAAGCAACCTTTCAAAGGTGAAGGAAGTGGATGTTTTAGAACCGGCTCTGAGCCAGTACCAGCAGGACACAGAAGCACCCTGCGTGCTGGGGACCAAGCCATACTTCCACTCTGGCACGTGAACCAAATCAGCTTTTGCTTCTTGCTATTCTCCTTGGCACTGACTGGGCCTTGGTGTTATGTAACATGGCTTGAGTGCTGCCCCTGGCTTTCTCAATTAATGATACCTTGATTGAATCCAGAGTGTGATTGAAAACAAGGTCACAACGTCCATTTCCAGCCAGCCAGTTAGTTTCAATCAAGTTGCCTGATTATAAATGGGTCATATATCTGGTCATACATGGACTCCATAAGCCCCTTACCCACACACTGAGTCATGACTGAGGACAGCCAGCTCTCAGCCACCTGGCACACTGCCACCCTTTCTGCAGGCCACTTATAAAACGCCTTATACTTGGTGTTGGGTGAGGGAATCTTAATGTGGTTGGTGACTAGGTCCTTAAATCCATCAATAGAAAGGAATAACTCTTGCTTTTTGTTTTTGGAAGCATTTCCTAATTTCTTATTAGAAGAGCAATACCTGCCTACTCATTCGTCCTTCCATCCACCCACCAAATATTTATTTACCAAGAGATGGTGGTTACTTGCCCTTCTCTTGATCAGACTCTGGCAGCTACACTCAGGGTGCAAAGCTTTTAAAAAAAATCTACGTGCAACTTCTTAGTATCAACTACCAGGCAGACACCTCTGAGGTTCATTACTTATTCCTGATCCATCAGCCCTTCCTGTCAGAAATATCAAGTCTCTCCCTGGTTAGTGTTTCTCAGTGGTTGGTGCATCAGGTTTGATTCTTGGTCAAGGACACATATCTGAGTTGCAGGTTTGATCCCCAGCCCTGGTTAGAGTGGGTGCTGGAGACAACCAATGGATCTGTCTCTCTCACATTGATGTCTCTCTCTCTCTCTGTTTTCCCCTTCCTCCTTCCCATCCACTTTGAAAACTCAATGAAAAAATATCCTTAGGTGAGGATTAAAAAATAGAAACATCAAAACCTTAACTGTGTAGTAGAGTTAATAGGAGTAGGGGCTCTTGGATTAGACAGTGTTGGGTTCAAATATGGGTTTTTCCACTTAGTTGTGTGATCTTGGTAAGTTTACTTAACCTCTATGGGTCTTAGTTCATACCTCTGTAAAACAGGATACTAGCATCTTTCATATAGAGCTACTGTGAGGATTATATGAAATAATATTTGCAAAGCACTTTAGCTAATATTCATTGAATTCTTAATCTGTTACTAAAGTCCAAATATTATCTTTAAATATCTAGCCCTGGACAGATGACATTTGAACTGGTGTGAAATAAATCCCCAGAAGAATTATTTGCCTTGGTGAGTGGACTATGGTACCATCTCATACTTGAACAAAGGTGACTTTGAATACCGCCTATTTTCTTTGATTACCAGATTGTTTCTCAGTTCATTCAAGGCTAAGGGCCATAATTATAGAAGGAGCTGTTGCAAATTGATTGTAACATAACAGGTTGGAATTACTTACCATGAAAGTGATGAAATTTGGGAATACGATTAATGTTAGCTCTCTGTTCTTAAAACATTGGTAGATATTTTGGGCTCAGGAAGCTCATCCATGGAGTGATAACTATTCTTAAAAGCAATGAGGACCACATTGAGAACCATAAAAAAGAAGGTCAAGAGGCTGCCTCCCCAGGGTGGTCTCAGAAGACAGGACGGATCCTTGGTCCACCTGCTACTATGGCGCCGGTTGAGACCGGCCCCTCAGAAGTGCTGCTTGTCCGTTGGCAGACAGGAAGGAGTCGGTTTCCTTGGGTTCCATAGGCTGGCAGAACGACCCATCTCCCACTTATTTTTCCACAAACATTTACTTCCAAGAGACCTCTTTGCCCCCTTACCCTCTCCACTGGGCCAGGAGGGGACCAGAGCCCACTAAGGCGTGTGTCCCTTAGGTAAGGCATCACCCAACTGGAGGAAAAAATTCTTCCGGTTTCATACCTGGAATTAGGTGCTCACGCTTTAATTTTTAAAACTTTCTACCACAAAATTAGATTGTTTTCAAATCATACTCACACTGACCAGGAGTTTCTGGAGGGCACAGTCTCTATCTTATTTCTTTAACCCTCAAAGTGCCCAGCATAGACCTAGTGTAGAGTAGGCATTTGGTAATGGTTACTGAATTACGTTCAATCATTATTTTTCAAAAGTTCTGTAGCAGCATCCTCTCTTAAAGCAACTTGCTGCACCACACACAAAGTTACTCTACAGTCAAAGGTTGTATCTCTGTTACCTGTTGATGGGTGGCCAAGTGAACTTTTATAAATTGAATCCTCATCCCATGTACTTACACTATCATCTGGAAGATGATAACATCAAGAATTAGTCTTTTTTTTTTCCACCTTTCCCCACCTCTACCTTTTACCGTCCTCCCTAATATAAAAATCAATAATTCATTTAACTGTGATATTTATTGGTCATCTATAAGTCGTTAGAGTAATTTTAGACTGTTATTCCACACTCCTGCCACACATATTAAATATAATGCAGGAGTATTGTTTAATTTCTACCATAAGAATTCTATTGTAAAGCAAAGAATCATTTTGGAATGATTTAATATTAAGCATGTAAGGAGTTTATTAAGCATTTTCCCACCTTCATTGAAGGTTGCTTGAAGAAAGCGATGACAACTTCTACTTCTCTATTTCTATGAGGGGGTCTATGATGTAAAGAGAGGTATACGAAGTAATTAAACATTTGTTCATTCATTGTGGTTGCATTCTGACAAGAAAAAGGAATTAAAATATCCTCAATACCAGACACCATACCTTCAAGATATTATTTTATTAAACTGTAGTCTATTCTACTTTCCCTGAATGCTTTGTGATAGGTCCTATCATCTTTAGCAGATATAGTTTCTTTGCTTCTGAGACCAGTTAAAAGGAAGTAACTCACCTGTGCCTGGTGGAACATGGATTGTTCACACTTTGTATTTTCCAGTTCTACTCCATTCCTGACACACATAATTGGCCTTCTGTTTTCACAATTAACTTGGGTTCCAAAAGGCAGCCTTTTATGACATCCCCTATTATTTTTTTTGAGTGTTTCTTTTGATTAATTTCAGGTCATTAAATAAATATAATAGAGATGAGATTGAAAGGAAAATCTTGGCATCACATCAATGAATACGGACCGTGCCTGGAGTGGGAGGAGAAAAGGTGCTGCCTCATGGACAAAAAACTGGACCCAGAATGAATATAAAGAGAGGATCTGGGGAGTGGAGGCACCATCAGGGAAAGACTCACTCCAAGTGCCTTTAGCTGTGTCAGAATCATC
This sequence comes from Lasiurus borealis, assembly GCA_004026805.1. Lineage (NCBI taxonomy): Eukaryota > Metazoa > Chordata > Mammalia > Chiroptera > Vespertilionidae > Lasiurus > Lasiurus borealis. The sequence goes on from PVJN01021977.1 coordinate 23,323, forward strand.
TCACCCAAGATGAAGCTGCTGCTGTTGTGTCTGGGATTGACGCTGGTCTGTGCCCATGATGAAGGAAACCATGATGTTGTGACAAGCAACTTCGATATGTCAAAGGTAGAGTTGGGGGAGCAGAGGGTCTTCTGACTTTGGGGGTGGTTTGGGGGATTCTGAAGCAAGAGGGCCCTAATAGAGGGCAAGAGGTTTTTGATATGTTAGGCAAAGGGAGATGGTTTCTGACCTTGGACTGAGAGGATTTGTACCGGGAGGAAAGGTGATAACACCTGGAACTCTCCGTTCTAATTGGAGAACAGTGGAAAGAGCCCTTCATATGGAGTCAATTGACCTGGGTTCCATATCACCACTATGAGTCCAGGCCCATGAGCCAGAGGTCAAGGATACAGATGTTCATGTGGTTTCCCTCTCTTCTTTTCTAACACAATAATTTTACTGATTTCTTGCAGGTTTCAGGCGAATGGTATACCATTCTCTTGGCCTCCGATGTCAAAGAAATGATAGAAAAAGATAGTATCATGAGGGGTTTTATGGAATCTCTCCAGATCTGGGACAACTCTTCTCTGACAGTGAAATTTCATGTAAAGTAAGCATGGCCTTTTTTACTTGAGAAAGGGAAAACAGAAGCCTGATCATGGTCTTGCAATACCAAATACACACACACACACACACACACGTATACACAACATTGTGGGCCTATATTCAAAATCAGAGTCACATATCTGGCACTAATGTAGGACTGAGGAATTTGCCTGTTATTTAGATTCAGAGATAAGAATTGGTGACAGGAATAAACTTAAACGTGAGTAGAGGAGAGGAGTTCAGAGATTGAGGAGTATCAGAATTGTTAAGTAGTATGGCAATATAATATAGATTAAGTGCATAGGATTGGCAGGTCAACAGCATAGCTATCTTTTGAAGTGATCTCTTAGTAGCTGTGTGACCTAAAAATTTCATCTTTTCACCCCAATTTTCCCTTGGGTAAAAGAGGATGATAATAATTCTTAATGATGGATTTCTTTTTTGTGTGTGAAATAATGTTTATTGAGCACTTATCTGAGAGGCTGGCACATCTGAGAACTCAACTGATTGTCTAGGCAAGTAGCTATGGTAATAATAATAGTGTAAAGTGGTGATAGAGTAATAGTGACATCCATAGTATACTCTTTTTTAAAATAAAGTGAAATAAGGTAAATAAAAGCTGTTTCAAATTTGTACTAGAAATGTTCTACAGTTAATTGGAATCAGACACTCAAGTTGCAGGTAGATTGTGAGGGGGCTAGATCCATCAGTATCTCTTGGACAACAGTTCATTCTGTTTTACAGGGTCAATGGAGAGTGTACTGACATGTTTTTGGTTTCTCACCAAGCAACAGAGAATGGTGTATATCATGTTAAGTGTAAGTATACAAAAATGTCTTTGTAAATTCTACTTCCAACTCTAAGAAATTGAATAAACACCCACATTCTTAGGTTCTTCATCAATTCCTGATCAATGCTTATTTAGATAATGTAAATGGGCCATCTAATAGCCAACATCCTCAATTTAGAACTTTGTGTGTAAAAGCCAATGCCTGATATACAATACCATCAGAATAAGATGGCCATTTGGTCATTTGTAACCAAAGAAAATGAGCAAAAACAAACAAACAACAACAACAAAAAAAACACATAAATTTTTAGAACAGCTACTCATTCTCTGCCCACTTTCTGATTGTTTCTGGTGTCCATTGCCACAGTACATTGCCCAGATAGAGTATTGGGTATATAATCCAGTGGGCTTATAGACAGAACAGAAACACATAGTTGGCAGAGATGGCCGAGGGAGATAGGATATCCTCAGGGAGGATGACTGAGGGGAAGTGGCTGCTGTGGCTGAATTTTTCAACCACTAGTGGTCAATGACGAGCAGTGGAATTTCTACTAGTAGTCAATTCTAGCCTTAGAAGTTGCCATATGAAGCTCGGAGAAATGCCAATGGAAGGCCTTAGATACCACTTTTTATCTCTCCCAGGATATGCACTTGGTATTTCTCAGTGAAAGAGAACAGGTAAAGAGTGCCACTTGTTTCCCATGGACCAAAGAAGTTCTGAGCTGTGTTCTGTTTCCTCCACAGATGCTGGATTCAATACATTTCGCATAATTGAAGTGGTCTACAGTGACTATGTTATTTTTCACCTCATTAATGTCAACGATAAGCAAACATTTGAGATGCTGATACTCTTAGGTAGAGTATATTTATTCTCATTTTTGGGCTGGGAAGACAGGGAAAGAAAGGAAACCTGAACAAAGTAGCCCACCAAATCTTATCCTGGGATGTCTCTACTCCTCTGAAGAGAGGTACTCACCGTGGGTAATCCCTCAGGCTCAGTGATGGGAAAATGATGAAATTTTTCATCATGCCAGAAGGATATCCTAAAAATGTCAAATTCAGGACAGGTTATATCCACCTCTTACTTCTACCTAAGCACCAATTGGTGCCATCCATTTCCATCCATCTGCCCTCATCACCCTTAGAGCCCCAATGACCAAGAACACAAGCACAGCAGTTATTGTCACTCTTCTCACAGCCCGAGATCCACATGTGAGCCCAAAACTTAAGAAAAGGTTTGCAGAACTTTGTCAAGAATATGGAATTGCTGAGGAAAACATACTGGATGCGACCAAAGTTGGTAAGTTTAGCTATCTCTGGCTTTCTTTTTAAATTCCCATATTCCTGGATGGAGAAATGCAAAAGAAGGTAAAACCTCCAACCTGTCTCCTCTGTCCTGACCTGGGAAATCATTTGATCTCCTGCTGAGAAGTACATGGGTTGGTGTTTGACTGTGCTCTGCTCTGTCTCTGCAGATCGCTGTCTCCAGAACCGAGGGAGCCGTGATGCCCAGGCCTCCAGGTTGGTCATGTCTGATGGAGAGGGGGTAGCCCAGGGACCATTGCCTTCCAACACCATTAGGAGTTTGTGTCCAAAGCTTACAATAAAGCCCTAGCCAATTTGGCTCAGTGGATAGAGCAACGGCCTGTGGACTGATGGGTACTGGGTTCTATTCTGGTCAAGGATATGTACCTTAGCTGCAGGCTAGATCCTCGACCTTGGTTGTGGCATGTGAGAAGGCAACCAATCGATGTCTCTCTCACACATTGATATTTCTGTCTCTGTGTCTCTCTCTCCCCCTTTCCACTCTCTCTAAAAATCATGGAAAAATATCATCAGGTGAGGATTTAAAATTTTAAGAAAGGTTAGAAATAATTGGGTAAAGAAGTTTGTGGAATGAGCTTGAAATTTGGAATTGGGGTCCTAGGCTCAGGACCCACTCATTCCATGAGCTGTAGAGCAAATGACCTAAACAATGAAAAGGAAAGCAATGACATGTGGCTTAAAGAGTTACTGTGTGGACATCCTGCTGGTGAAAAGGCCTCAGTAATTGATAAAATTCTAAAAATCATAAGACTCAAAGTTTGAAATAGGAAAAGAATACTAGGTTGTGAATATGAACCTCAAATGCATTTCTGTCTTTTGTCCATCTTCCAAGGCCAAAATGTGTGGTCACACTCTCTAATATTTGGTAACACTGTCATTGAGCTCTGCACATTCTTAAGTTCTGATTTGTAAATAGGGCTTCTAACCCTCTAGTTGTCTTTTACCTGGAAAACAGGCTCTCACTTTCCTCACCTGTTTCCTACCTTAACTTTATTGTGGGGCTTTATTCAGATAATATATGGGAATATCTTAGCAACTGTGGCCTGCATAAAGTCAGCATTTGATACAAGGTAGCTATAGTTTTTGCCATTCTTCCTTGATTTATCAAAAATTCCTCAAACATTTAATGCTGAGAATGGCAGAAACCAGCCTAGGGTCCTTCATTGATTTTTTTCCTCTCTCTTTCTCATAGACTCAATTGGGGAAAAGTTATACAATAGAAAAACATGCTTTTGCTGTAGGCCAGACCTAATTTCTTTTGGCAGCCATCAATTCAGTGACTTCCCTCCCCCTATTCTGGAAAGAAACATAGATTACAGTAGAGATTGATATCTACTTTTTCACCATTTTGCTCTGTAATAAAATTTTTCTTTCTCTTTAATTCAACCCAGGAAGTGCTTAATGAGTTCTGTGTTCTCTCTCATTTGCTTGTTTAGTGCCGAGTGAATGCTTCCTGACCTGGGCTGCAGGATCTTCATTCCATGGTCCCGATGTCAGCCTGTGACAAGGTCTGCGACCTGATCTCCATCACTATCATTTAAGAAGGCATTATCTCTGAACTAATGGATCTTCTCTAATTGTCTTCAACAAGAATCAATGGTTTTCTCTAAATTGCCCACTCTGTTTGCCATACCCAGAGGTCTATCATGCATAAGACCCTCCTTTACCTGATCAATAAATGATTAGTCTTGCAGTCATGTGATTGTCTTTGTGTGTGAGGAAGACATGGGGCTGATGGCAAGGGAATGAGGGGACTTCGTGGCCCTGTAGCCAGCGTGGTCCTCTAGCTTCTCAGAATCTTCCTGAAGTTCAAGATTCTTCCTCCCCAGAAGTCAGTCTCCGTCCCTGTGCTTTTGCTCACCCTTGGATTGTCCTATTTCTTAGTGATCTGATAAAGCAAACTGTGAGATTTGCCCTACAATTTGCCTTGATCCTAGATTTCTCTTTCTCAAGGGAGAACTGAGACAAAACCTGTGAGGCTGATCCTGGCTCACCATGTTTCAGGACATAGCAGTACCTCCACATCCCAGCTTCCCTACCTCATGCATCTATGACACACAGCATCATCCTTTCATGCTCTGAGAAAACCTCCTTCAACCAGAGCTGTTATCTACAGTGAGCATGTTAAGTGAGATGCCATGAAATGTGAGCAATAGAGATAGATCTTTAGCCATCGGTGTTTGGTACAGTTAGGAATCATCAAGGAGGCTAAGGGGTCTGAAATGGTTTGGGGGTGAGCTTCTGGGCTTTGGAGAATGGAGAGTTAAGGTTCTTCCTCCACTTATAATCCTTTCCTTACATCTGATGATAAGAAACAGTGTCAAAATTGTACATTGGGCCAAAACCGGTTTGGCTCCGGGGATAGAGCATCAGCCTGTGGACTGAAAGGTCCCAGGTTTGATTCAGGTCAAAGGGCATGTACCTTGGTTGCGGGCACATCCCCAATAGGGGGCGTGTAGAAGGCAGCTGATCGATATTTTTCTCTCTCATCCATGTTTCTAACTATCTCCTTTCCTCTCTGTAAAAAATCAATAAAATATATATATTTTTAAAAATTATACATTGGTCCTAGAAAAGAGCACCATGGGGATGTGGTTGTCATTCGTGAAGTGTTTCTCAGGCATTATGAACATAAGCTTAATGACAGGTAGGCCTGGTTGTTTTGTTGGCCATGAACAATCTCGTAAACATTAATATCAGACAAGGTCACCTCTGAAACCATTAAAACCAGATTATCACGTCCCTCTCTCAGCTAAAAGGAGTGGTTGTTGCTTCTTTATCAAATATAGCTTTACACTCATGCTAATCTTCACTCCCTGTAGATTAGATTTATGGATGTATTCAATCATAGACAAGCTCCTGATTTCTGACAACACCCAACTTAGCACTTCTTTAGATCTTCCCCAAATCCTGTAGAAGTTTCTTCCTAACATACTCTGACTGAGATACCCACAGTTCGCCAGAGGGAGCATACTTCCTAGTTGCAAAAAAAAAAAAAAACTCCAACATTTCGAGTACAGGTGTGTTTCTGGTGGTCTTTTTTGAAGAGTATTAACCTTTCTAGGACTAGACCCCAAGTCCACTCCATGCATGTGCCCCTGTAAATTATGGGAAGCACCAAAGTAAATCACTGGTGCAGGACCTGGTTTAAGACTTTGTATCCCGTGGGGCTAGGACACAAGGATCCTCTAAGGATTTTGCCCTGAGCAGGAGGGAGGGGGGGGGAGGATGCAATTAACACTTCCTCCAGTCAATTGGAGAACCAGCTTAGTGGGGAGTGATAAATATCTGTTTGGGCATTCATTAGTTTATCTAGCTAGCTTGCTAAAAAAAATAATAATGAGAGAGAGATAGAGAGAGAGAGACCCTATTGTAATCTAGTATGGCTTAATGAGGATAGAATTAATGTGACTCTCCCAAGCACAATCTGAAGTGAGCATTCCACATTGGCTGGCCATTCTATTCCGCACAGTCATTGAGAAACCCAGTTCTTTCTATCTGATTTCTCTCTCACCCTAGGTATTGTTTTCATGAAAGTGAACAACGTTGAGTTGCAAAAACAAAGGGATCAGAGAACGTGGTGGAAGCATGGCCTGTGTCCACTGTCCTCTGGCCCCGGTTCTGAGAGGTTATTCTTTGTCCATTTGCCCCACAGGCACACCCACCCTCTGCTTGAGGCTCAGAGAGATTGTTTGGAAGACCCTAGTGGAAATATTAAGGGGTGCATTGGAATGGTAATAGTGGGGCATTTACCCATGCTTAAGCCTTCTGTTGCTTGTGTAGGTGAACTTACACTGGGTGCCTTATAGGAATGCCAATGAATACCGACCTGATGCCACGGCGTAGAGTAGAAACAAGACTTGGTAAAATAGAAACGTCGCCAGGTAAATAAGTCAAGAGGCCAGCAAGTCACCGGCAAGTGTGCTGCTTCCCAGTGGCAAAGGTTTGGAATATGCAGGGAATTTATTGTGACTTAGAAGAAGCTAATGGACTGAGAATCAAAGATGTGTTCCAAAAAGAGCATCCCCCAAATCACCCAGTGAGCTCAGTGGAGGTAAAGGCTTGATTTTGTATGCGTTTCTATACATTCACCTTAAAGAGACCCCTTCTCAGGTCAACCTAAAACAGACACAGTTGTCTACGAGGAACAGGCTGTGATGAAAATGAAAATGGACACACACACACACACACACACACACACACACACACACACACAAGTTTCTTTAAATGGTTTTATTTTTGGTATAAAACAGGAAAGTGTGGGATGGGGAAAGGGTCCCAGTCACTGGCAGTCACAGTTCGGAGCCCACAGAAGTGAGTCCTCTGCAGCTCTCCCTGCAGGCTGTCAGGGGAACCCGCCCCTGGGCCCTGAGCTGGGAGCCCCCCTAAGGCAGAGGGCCAGCCCGGGCCTCAGGGTGTTTCCCAGGTGGTTCCAGTCGCGCTGTGGGAGCAGCTGGTCCCAGGACCCTTGCACCCGGAGTTGGGAGCAGGGAGTCAGTCCGATGGGCTCTGGGCAGAGGCGTTGGGCGAGGACACGGGCGGGCGGGGCCGCTAAGGCTGCGGGGCGCGGGGGGTGCAGGGCGGCTGTGTGGGGAGCCCGGGCTGCGCGGCCAGCAGCGTGTCCAGCGCCGAGAGCGCCCAGTGCAGGGTCGCCCCCGTGTGCGCCAGCTGCCAGCTGAGCCAGGCGCGCCGCCCCGCCCCGGGCTCCCGGGCCTCGGGCTGTGGGCCAGGGGAGGGCGCGGGCAGGAAGGCGCCCCCCGGAGCCCGCAGCTCGTCCAGGGCCACCTGCAGCGCCCCCACTTGGTTGAAGAGTCTGGGCATCAGCACATCCAGGGGCGCGCGGGCTTGTGAGGATGGGCTGTGGCGGCTGGAGCTGCAGAGGCTGCGGGGAAGGCGCTGTGGGGAGGCGGGCCCGCCCTCGGGGGCTTCCTGGCGGCATCCTGGACCCGGGGTCCTCGCGGGGCTGCTGGGCCGGGGCCTCCTGCCATGGAGTCGCGGGGGAGGGTGGGCCCCATCTGCGTGGAAAACAAACAGTGGGGGCCCCGGTGTGAGCGGCCTGGCCCCAGTGCCCAGGGCCCCATCCCATGCCCCTCACCCGCTCCCCACCGAGCCTGACTGCTGCCCCTCCAGGGCCTGGGGGAACCGCTGCCCAGTCCCCGGCCTCCCCTCTCAGCCCTTGGGGGCTGTGGCAGCATCTCACGGTCAGTGTCTGTCTCCCCTCCCATAGATGCCCACCTCTGGGAAGGCACAGCCCAGTCACCTACCTCTTCTCTCCTGAGGTCCTGCTCTGGTGGCCTCAGACTGGTCCTTTCTCCTCCCTGGGGTGGGGGATGGCCGTCCCCTCACCTTCTCCTCTGGGGGTCCGAGTTCTTTGGGGCGACTGCTTGGGGGGCCATCAGGGCTTCCCCACCCATGGGGCCTGGATCTGCGGGGCCGCTGGCTCTGCCTGGTGGTGGCTGTGGGGGAGGGAGAGGAATGAACTCTATGGAGTCTGGGGAGAGTGGGTGGTGCAGGCTCTGAGTTGGACCCGGGTTCATTAAAGCCCCACCACCCCCCTCAGCTGCTGGGAATGGCTGCTCCCCGAAAACCTCCCCCTCAGGCCCAGAGCCCTCAGAGCGCAGAGACCAGCACCTGAAGGAGCCCGGCTTCACCTTGGCCTTCACCTTAGCTTTTCCTCACTTTTCCTTTATGAAGGTGAATCCTCCTGGGGCTTCCTGCTAGGCCCACCCCCATAATTTATTTATATATATAAAGAGAGAGTTTTTTTATATATTTGTGGACAGAGAGAGAGAGAGACAGAGAGGCTAGAAGCCTACCTCCTTTGATGTGGGAGCCTTTTCCCATCCCTGTGGTCCTCTGGGTCCGCCTCTCATAAGGATGCCAATCGCCTCCTCTTCCTCCAAGGGACCGGCTTTCCTGGGAGGAGATGCTCTCATGTGCTCTGGAGGCGCCCCCTGAGTGCTCCGGGCCAGGCCTCCTGCCACTCCTCACCCCTTCCATGGGGTCCAGGGCTCCCGTCTCAGCAAGGGGTCTGCACACCTGAGGAGCTGGCCAGGCAATGAGCAGGTGGCAGAGGGCTGGCTCTTTATAGGGCTCCCAGAGCGCCTTGCAGGTAGGGTGGGGCTGGGCTGGTGGGGGGATTACACTGCAGTGAAGGGAAGTGGCTGATGGGATTAGATACCTATTGAGGTTTCAGGGTCCTCTTCTGACCTTGCAACCCTTTAGCTGCTAACTTCACAGCCTTTCCCCTCCCTGGCAGCAAGCAGAGGCCATGGGTTCGGTGCTGGCTGTGGATCTCAGAGAAAGAGCCACCTCTGTGCTTTGTCTCTAGACGCTGCCCACCTCCCCATCTGTATCAACAGCTCTGTGTGTTTGCATCCACATCAGCTTGGTACACTCTGTATGCCCAGGGACAGCAAAGCCTTTGGTGTAAAAGGCTAGAAAACTCTCCCTAGCCAGTTTTGGTCAGGGGGTAGAGGGCTGGCCTGCAGACTAAAGGATCCCAAGTGCAATTTCAGTCCAGAGCACATCTCTGGGTTGTGTGCTTGATCCCCAGTAGGGGTGTGCAGGAGGCAATGAATCAGTAAATTTCTCTCATTGTTGATGGTTCGACCTCTCTCTCCCTCTTCCTTCCTCTTTAAAATCAATAAAAATATATTAAAAAAAAATAAAATTTTTCCTATAAAAGAAAATTCTTAAGCTTGTTGGATATGCATTCTCTGTGGCCACTCAATGCTGCCACCATCATGGGAAAGCCCCCTGAGAGTCTCTGAGATGAGAGAGTGGGGTTAGACTCCCAAGTAATGTTTTCCGTGAAACAGGCAGCTGCACACACATTCAGTGCAAGCCCCACTAAGGCGGCATTCTGTCCCATCAATCTGAAATCCATTCAGTTGACGTTGGTAAGATCTAAACTTTATTATAGAAAAGTCAGGAGCAACTGCCAGGACATTTTTCTAGTGTGGTGAAAGTTTGAAATAGTAAAAATATTTATTGGGGCAGTTGTAAATGTTAATGGACCATTAATAAAAAATGTGATCTTAATTTCAACTCTTAATTACCTCTCCTCAAGTAGTCAAGTCTGCTCATTTGGTTGAGGCAGGTATGGTTCGGTGTGAGTCTGCTAGAACTGCCACAAGGAAGAGCCACCAGCTGATATCACAGACAACAGCCATTTATTTTCTCAGAGCTCTAGACCAGAGACTGGACTTGCTGGACCTGTTTGTTGTTAAGTCAGATTTCTTTTGCGGCTTCTCCTTGCTTCTAGGTGAGCATCTTCTCCCCGTGTCTTTACATGGTCTTCTGTCCCTTTCTGTGGGGTGTTCAAATTTCCTCTCCTTCTAAGGACAGAGATTATTTTGGATTAGGGTCTACCATAATGGTCTCATTTTATCTTAAGACCTTTTTAAAGATCCTGTCTCCAAATGCAACCACATTCCCTTGTTGCAGGGGTTCGGGCTGGAAAGTGGGGATTTTGCGGACAACACACTCATCCCATAACAGTTTGGAAGTATTCACCTGGAAGAAACCTAATTTCAAGTTAAATCCCCCAAATAACCACTGTTCTTCGCTACGCAGGCCAACACAGGCAGAGCCGGCCAGTGTCACTTAGTAATTGAGCCTCAACCTATAAAGTAGAAGGTCACCCTTTCATTCTCCTGGGGTTTGGAGGATGATCCCCATTTGGGGGTGTGCAGGAAGCAGCCAATGATTCTCTCTCATCATTGATGTTTCTATCTCTCTCCCCTTCTCCTTTCCTCTCTGAAATCAATGAAAATCTATTTTTAAAAATAGCCTTTTAATTTCCCACTCACTTTTTTTTTAAGTTTTTCTTTTTTTCTGTTTTCTTGTGCATTGGGTATGGTTAATATTCAAAATTTAAAATACACACACAGACACACACACCTCCAAGGGAATGATGGAGCCTGGAGAATTTCTGTGACACACACACACACACACACACACATA
>PVJN01021978.1:0-33989 GCA_004026805.1 Lasiurus borealis
ATTCTAAAAAAAAAATACAAAAAAAAAGTATATGTGAGTATTTAAACCTTCAGGTCATACACAGTTGTGTATAGGTAAATGTGTGTGTGTGTAAATATGTACACTCAGTTTCTTAGCCAGACTTTCCAGGAATTAGTCAACTTAGTGTCATGAAGTTCTAAAAGGTCTCCATTGGGGAACAACGCATAGCATGAGACGGGGCCATACATCTTGTGGGACTGTGAGTGTTGATCTGTTTTGTAAATCAGAGAGGACAGCTCTCTGTATTCTAACTTTGATATTAAACAGAAATCCTTGAGATGATGTTTTTCTTAGGTTAGCAGAGTAGAAAGCATGTGCTTTTTCTGTCCAGTTGACTAATCTTGCTATTTTTAAAATGAGCTATCTGGCAAAATGATGTGGGGCTAAGTTTATCAAAGGTTTGAAAATGTGTGGTTGGTTTATTTGTGGCACTTGTGCAAACACAGCAAAAACACTTATTTTTTTTTTTAAATAGGAAAGAGAAAGATCACTGACACATTGAGAATACAGGTGACCCAAAAGGGCCTTAGATTGTTCCTTCACTGTTAATATGGTTGCAATGGAAACGGGTAAACAGAGCCGAAACGGATTCATTCATTATTCAACAAGCATTTATTGAGCATATACTATGGTGTAAAGACTGATGTTTAAGTGGGAGGAAGCCAAGCAAAAGAGAAACAACTTTTAGCTTGTATCACCATAGGCTGTGAAAATAGCATATATTAACCAATATGAGTATATGCCAAAGCAGAGCTACATATGCCATCATTTATAATACAGTAATCCATGAGTATGTCAGGCAAGCAATCTATTCATTGAACATTGGAATTTGAAAGCTACATGGATATTGCAAATAAAAATGGATCCCATGCGTTTTGAGCAGCTAATAGTTGTTTGAGTGCATGTAGAACTTAATTTTGTGCATTTCCAACTTACCTTTTGAGATTAGCAAAAATGGAACATTTAGACATAGGAAATCGGTTTGCTTTCAGATCTTCATGTGAAAAGGAAGAGGGAAAAATGGAGGGCAAGGCATAAAGTTTATCCACTGTTCGTTTTGTTGTTGTTTTATTAATGAAACAAAAAGGGAAAGGACGATTTAAGTTATATTCTTCCAGAAAGAAGCAGTTGCTGGCGTATAGTCTTTCGGAGTTCTTCACATAAAAGAAGATTGAGGGTAGGGTATTTCTTTTGTAAAAAATAATCCTCTAAAAATGAGTGTGCCAAAGATTTAAGCTGACGTTGTAAGTTTGCTAAGCTTATAGTTACTTTACACAAAATTTCGTTCTCACGCCTTTAGTGCTTATTGGATGCAAGAAGGCAACCAGCTCAGAGAAAGAAGCATTGGGCATCTGCTCTAAGAGGTACCAGTAACGGTGATTATTATAAATCCATATGAATTGAGGAGAGTTATAACTATTAGCCTGCAGTTTGCAGAACAATTTCTAGGGACTGTTTTGTATAGATTCTCATGAATTTAACAACATACTTTTTAAATGTCAACAGTTACAGGGTTCCAGAGATCTGAAAGCACTTCATTGTTTATTTTTTTAAAAATCTGCTTACTATAGAAGCAATTATGAGATGCAAATGTATTACTTATAGTTTTATAGCTTCAGTAAAGGTCTTAATATTTTATATCTGTGATCTGACTCGTTATAAAAAGTTTTCAAAATCTGGTTTTGGTCATGAATGCAGAATATTTTAATGTTATTAAATATACATATTAACATTAATATTTTTAAATATTCTCTTTAACATTGAATCATATCTCATTCAAAAAAAAGAGAGCCTCTACAGAGATCTATTCTACCATAATTCTATAAGAATGTATATTTCAGTAAAATATATTTTTAAAAAATATATTTTAGATAGTTTTGAATTCAACATCGTAAGTAGGTAAGAGAATTTCAGGTATATTTCTAAGTCCAATTTCAACGCCATTCATCATCTAGTAGGAAAAGACTTGAGTTTGGAGTTCTTGACTCTGAGTTGGTTATCTTAGCTTTGTACCCTGTTAACTTCTCTTTCTGTATTCATTTTATTCATCCACATTTGATTTATGCAAATAGCTTTTTTTCTGTCACAAATGTAATCCATATTAATTGATAAAAATTCCAAGAACTGTGTAACTAATAGTTATTTATACAAATGTGTTCTCCGTGTTGCAATGCAAAGAGAGAAGTAAGTATATTTCCTAGGTTTGAGATACAGACGGAAGTAGATCAAACTAATTAGAGAAGACTGCTCACTAAGCATGTTACCTATGGATTTGGGCATAGCCTTTGCATTTCGTTTTTAAAACCGATAAAGGAAACTTTTAAAAAACAAATCCAGTCGTATGAATATTCATTTAATATACCCAGAACTGCCTAAACATTTTTTTCCAGGCCATCTCCTGTGCTGAGGTCAAAATAGGAGAAATGACAAATGCCTTTTCTTTCTTTAAGAGAACATCATCTCTTGAAAGACAAGGTCAACCACAAACAAAAACCTAATCTAAGGAGCAAAGCCATTTTGCTGCATCTTTGTGCAAACCAGCTTTTATTTTGTCGTGGGGGAAGCATGCACAGTGGTAAGGGCACTGCATTATGTTCCTTAATCACTTTGGTGGTGCTCAACCCATGGTCTTGGTTCTGTTGTTGCTAAGGCAGGAGACGGAGGGAGTGTGCTGCAGGCTGGGGCACTTGTCCCTCAGCCCCCACCCCACACACATGCAAACCTCCAGCACTCGGGGATTTCCTGGGTCCACATTCATGATTCATGTGACTCAGCATCTAACGAAGCTGAGGACTGCTGGCCAAAGGTGAGGAAGTCTATTGGATGAGGTTCATTACGCTACTGTCGTCAGGGTTTCTCAGCCTCAGAGCAAGGGACATGTTGGACTCAATAATTCTTTTTTGTGGAGAGCTCTCCTGGGTGTAGTAGGATCCCTGGCCTCTACCTACTCTGTGCCAGTAGCACCCTCCCACACAGTGGTGGTCATAAAAAATGACTGCGGACATTGATAAATAATGTCCTGCAGGACATAATAGCGCCTGGTTGAGAACCATGAACTTGACCTTGTAGAGACAGAGGGAGAAAGCAGAAAACAGGAGAGAAGGATTGAACCTAGAGTCAAGCAGGAGCAGTTAAGGCATTCTTACTCCAGCCCTAGCTGGTTTAGCTCAGTGGATAGAGCTTCCACCTGTGGACTGAAGTGTCCTGGGTTCGATTCCAGTCAAGGGCACATGCCCTGGTTGCGGGCTGGATTCCCAGGAGGAGGTGTGGGAGTGTGCAGGAGGCAGCCAATCAATGATTCTCTTCCATCATTGATGTTTCTATCTCTCCCTCTTTCTTCTTTAAAAAACAAACAAACAAAACAAAGAAAAAGACCTTCCTTACTCCAAAGCACTGCAAGGAATGCTTTAAAATATATATATATATATATATATATATATATATATATATATATATATATATATATATATATTCTCTATTGTGCTTTGGACAATATCATGTTGATTAGCTCATACCTAAGATTTAAACACAATACTCTGGGATTGAGATTTATTGGGGTTTTTCTCTTTTACCTGGAAAGAGAAGGAAGCTGCAGTTGGGGAGTATCAGGGCCCATGACTAAATCCCAGGACCTAGAAGTATAGGAGGAATCCTGAAAGGCTGAAAGGGAGGTCAAGGTCAACAATGTAGCGGTTTTGTTTGGGGCCCCTTCAGCCTCCACGAGGAGACATCTTGAAGGACTTCAGCTTCATTCAGTTACCCCACTTCATCCCCCATTCTCCTTCCACTTAATCCAGGGCCCTATTCCACATACGGACTGCTCACTAAAGAGGTAGAATGTGTTTTATGTATCACATCGCTCTTCATGTTCACTTTTACAATCCCTCCTTCCCTCCCTTTTTTCACTTTCACCATTCATCTCTCCCTCTTTCATTTCCTCGCTTCATTTTCTTAGCTGTATTCAGGACTGAGTGTGTCCGGGGCAGGCTCCTGCCACTTAACCGCGCACCACTATCCGTGTCCAAACCCCTTGGCCATACCGTCAAGAAGCGGGCAGCAAAGGTGGTAGTGATGCCGTGTCATAAAGAGCTTCTGGAATCTGGCCATCGCTAGCCAGCACATGCACGGTGGCTGCCAGCCCCTGAAATACAGCATTAAGTATCCTGTCAGCAAGTTCATTAATGTGGAATTAACTTAATGACCGTGGCTGTTTAATTTACTCTGAACCAGACATGGTTGTTTTGGTTCTTAAGTTTTAAATGAAATAGATGTTTTCATATCTGCGCACCATACCCCTAAAAACTTTAAGCAACCAGACACCCTAGCTGGTGGGACAAGTATAATTCTACATTAATGGGGTACACATTTGGAGATCTAACATTCCTACAGAGTAGGAGATATAACAGTTTTGTAATGAGCAAGAACCATTTCCAAGCACATCCAAAGGTTCTGTCCTGCTAGAAGAGTACAAGAAAGGTAGGCAATGAATGGAATAATTCTATACAATAAAAAGCATTATGTGGCCTGGCTGATGTGGCTCAGTGGTTGAGCCTTGACTTATGATCCAGGAGGTCACAGTTCAATTCTCAGAACTGGCTGCAAGCTCCATCCCTAATAGGTGGCATGCAGAAGACAGTCAATCAATGATTCTTATCATTGATGTTTTTATCACTCTCTCCCTTCCTTCTGAAATCAAATATATATATATATACACCGAGTGGCCAGATTATTATGATCTCTGAGTGCATAATAATCAGTCCACTCAGTATACATGTGTAATTTTCCTCTTTCCTTAGATTGAGTGTGTAAATATATATATTTACATGGGGACATGGGCAGTTGGCCAACCTGCCTATTGGTCAAAATCCTGGTCGAGGGGACAATTTGCATATTAGCCTTTTATTATTTAGGCTAGACACTGAGTGGCCATATTATTAGGCATTCAGAGATCATAATGATCTGGCCACTCAGTGTGTGTGTGTGTGTGTGTGTGTGTGTGTGTGTGTGTATTTTTAAGTACTCTTTGGTGAAAGTGGATGAGTGATGGGGTACCTGAAACTTGCTCCTCAAGTTTAATACCCATCTTGTATTAGAATGGATGGTGTTGATAGAAATACTATTGAGCATCTTTGTATTAAACTAAAAATGGAAAAATCAGATTTAATTAGTAATGTGATTAAAGATAGAGAAAACAGATTTGGTATATCTGAATTTCCTATTTTCTTCTTTATAATCATCTGCACCAGTCACAACATTTTTTTTCTTATCTCTAGGTTTTATTGGCTTCAGGAATATTATGTTTTCTTTCTAATTAAAACGATTTTAACAAGAAAAATATTCAGTTATGAATCTCTGTAGCTAGTAGCCAAGAAAATATATGTATTCATTAATACAAACAAATAAATTGTGTAGGGTATTTCACAATGTCATTATTTGCATTTATCTTTTATAGCCTAGAAATGATTCTCAATATAGCATTTTCAGTGGAAATGAAATTCACCCTTTTCTTCAATTAATTACCATTTGACTAGTATTCCGGGAAAAGTAGTAATTATTTTTAAAAATACCATCATGAATGCTCTCCAGTTTACTTTCAGTAGCAAAATTACTAAAATTTTCCCCTGAAGAGTAAGTAGCACTCTATGAATAATAAAACAAAAGCATATATTGAATTTTCCAAAAGTTGTACAGTAGTTCTTTGGGTTTATCATGGTGGTGGTGATTTTGCCAAAATATTTACGCTCCTAATTATAAGCAACATAATTGTGTGCTAGCCAATAGAGAAGCACCACAAATACAGGAGCAGTAGGACTATCTACAGTGATGTTTTGGTCTTAACAATTTTGGATAATATAGAGTAGATAACACACCATAAAAGAATAAACTATAAGTTGGCCTCCTAGAAAGTATTTTTGTTCATTCATTTGAACATACAGTTTTTTTTTAATGTGATAAAAAATTATCAGTATGATAACACATGCCATACAGTGAGAATCACCAATTTTCCATGTTAAAATTTTTACTGACTCCTAAAGTATCTCCTTTTTTCTTCAAAGTTATCTTCAAAATTATTTCTTAAGTGGCTGGCCCACTTTGACTACTGAAAACACAATCTTCTATTTTGCCAGAGACTATGAAAAGATTTTGCTTTCTGCAATGAATTGCAAATGGAGTTTAAAGTATTACATACCTATCGGAATTGCTAGAAGGGTTGCTAAGACAATCAGAAAACATAGATATTTACATCACAACTCATAACAGTAGCAAAATTACAGTTATGAAGTAGCAACGAAAATAATTTTATGGTTGTGGGTGTCACCACAACATGAGGAACTGTATTAAAGGGTCGCTGCATTAGAAAGGTTGAGAACCACTGGATTACAGGAACCTGGTTTTGCCTGGCCAGCGTGGTTCAGTGGTTGAGCATCAACCTATGAACCAGGAGGTCACAGTTCGATTCCCAGTCTGGGCACATGCCTGGGTTGCAGGTTTGATCACCAGTGGGGGGCGTACAGGAGGCAGCTGATCAATGATTCTCTCTCATCATTGATGTTTCTATCTCTCCCTTCTTCTCTGGAATCAATGTATATATTTAAAAAGAACCTGATTTTTACATTTTTAATATCAGAATACCAATTTGTATAGTATCTGGTTTCATGTAAACAGTAGAACATTTTATCAATAATAATCAAACAATATAGGAAAGAAAGTGAGTGAATTTTATGATTACTGTCAGTATCACCACCCCTGAAATTTTATTTTCCTATTCAAGTTTGTGAAACAGGTATTTTCTTGGTTATACTCTATGTGCATTTTAGAGTAAAAATGAAATCTCTGTAAATGTGTTATTTAAAACAATTGAACTTTCAGAGTATTTTTTCTCTTGGCATTATTCGGTAAAATATAGTTGACCTGAATAGAGTTAAAGCTTTGCCCAAAATACTAAATTATGGTTCCCATAGCAATCATAATTTACTCTCTTATATAACTCCCTGTTTCATGTCATGGTAAGATATGCAATGTAACTCTAATTAATTTTCCTCTTTCCTTAGATTTAGTGTGTGGTTTCCAGGAATAGAAGGTGGAGGAAGGTGGGGAGTGATGCTGTGTTTGTAGAATCTGCAGATGGAGACCAGGGAAGATTGCTAAGTGATAGAATAAGGATTCACTTAGGATTTCAGCCATAATATTTTACTATGTTTTGAACCAGAGGATAAAACAACATATTAAAATGAACATTTAAATTCATGATACATAGTATACATGAATGAAGTTTCTTGGCGAACATTATAGATTTTGAATTAGAATCTCATAAAGTAAGTATCAGAAAATTTGTTAGCCCTATTCTATTAGAATACTGGGTTATAAGATGATGAGTTCAAATTTATATTTTAGCTGGTTATGATTATTTTAAGGACATAATCATCTGCAAACCGTGAAGCATGCATTCATGCAGTTAATTGAGTACCAAGTAAGAACTGTATCAAGAATAAGATACCATCTGTGCCTTCACTATATTTAATTTGCTTATTCATTGAATCTTATTATTGATTTTCTCCACCGGAAGGTGTATCTGTAAGAGTAAGGACCCACCCTTTGATCCTCAGTGCCTGGATGAGAGCCTGTCATGAATCACATACGGAGTGTTAGTTGAATGAATGTATGAACCATTAGTCACAAGGAGAAAGGAAGTGAGTTTGACCACAACACTAAAGAGGGCATAATCACCAGCAAAGTTGGAATACTTCAAAGTTCTGCATCAACTTCAGGCAAATATCACAGAATAAGAACTTGTGGCCTGTTCTTTTATTCATCATCCTGAAAATTTAGAGATTGCAGCAACCATGCTATGATAGTCTTAATGGGACTTAAATTTTCTGTGAAGTTATCAGAAGCAAAGTGAATAGAGTTCCGGAACTTTGGGAAAAGTTGTATATTGTGTTACAAGCCCATGGCCTGCTCTTCATTTGTTTTCTAAATGCAGGTCTGCCTTGGTTTATGATTTGGGGAAAAAAAAGGTGTAAAATTAAATCATATTTAAGATACAATTAAGGAACTTACTATTGAACAGACCCACTTTTGAGTCATTTGAAAGAAAATAAATTATTTTACAATCCCAATAACCACTAGCTAACAATTAAAATTTATATAATCAGATTTTTCTTGTTAGACATTTGTTTCTTAAATGACTTTATCTGTTTAATTTTAATTACTTGTAATTCTATTTTTCAAAATTCTGACTTTCATTCAAATTAGCAGTAAACTTAGTAGTGTTCACCCTAGTAATGTTGACTAGATTGTTCCTAATCTATGATTTGACTTCTTACCTCTGTCTTCCTAGCCTATTTCCTGAAGCTCAAATTCTAGCTTTGGAATATATTTGAATACACAGTACTAACTTAGAATTGTTTTCTAAGCAAAGATTTCATCTTTTCAAAAAACCTTAAAAAAGTTTGAGAGAGAACTTAAGACTACAAAGTAGCGGAAATGAATTGTTATATCATAATATTTTAAAAATAATTTAACTTATTATCCTTAAGATTTTTAAGAAGTTTCTTAAGAAATTTGAAAAGAGATATGCCATTTAGAAAAAGAGATATGCCAATAGAAAAGATATGCCATAATAAAAAGATAAATTATATTGTGCCAATCAAAGACTGGTAGCAGTAATGTTTCTATTTCTAAAAGTAGGCTGCATCTAAATATTACATGTATTATATAAATTTGTTCAATCCTTGTTTCAGACTTTGTGTTATCATTTAAGAAAATCTTATAAATTTTCTAATTTAACTCCCTACTCTTCGCAAACACTATAAGCTTTCTGTTAGCCCCACAAGCAATCAGCCTTGTGTCCAGTGGAGTTTGCTCTGTGGCGGGGTTCTTTTTTTAAAAAATATTTTATTGATTTTTTTACAGAGAGAAAGGGAGAGAGATAGAGAACTAGAAACATTGATGAGACAGAGACATCTATCAGCCGCCTCCTGCATGTCTCCCACCAGGGATGTGCCTGCAACCAAGATACATGCCCTTGACTGGAATTGAACCTGAGACCTTTTAGTCTGGAGACCGACACTCTATCTACTGAGCCAAAGCAGTTTCGGCTGTGGCAGGGTTCTTAAAATGGAGTGTCCATATTAGCAGCATCAGCAGCACCCTTTAAAAAATGCGCATCCTCAGACTTACTCTATCAGAAACTCTTAGAGTAGGTCTCAGCCCTTTGTGTTAATGCATGCTCTAGTACCGTTATATATGGTAAGGTTTAAAATCACTGCTCAGTGGAACACAGGAAGGAAAACCTGTTAGGAATAGTGCCATATGCAAGAATATAAGACATATATCCACATGACAGCAATCACAGCATCATATCCTATATAATAAAAGGCCAGGAACCATAAGCGAAACAACCAGAAGGACCACTCGACCAGTTGCCATGAGGTGCATTGACCACTTCTCAGTCCCTCCCTCCCCGTCCCCCATGAGCAGTGGCTCACAGGGCGGTTCATACTGGCTGGCAGGCGGGGTTGTGAGCCGTGGCAAGCAACGGCAAGCTATGTGTTCATGATTTCATGTACTGGGCCTGTAGTGCAAGAATATAAGACATATATCCACATGACAGTAAAAACAGGGTGACAATAAAAGAATGGTATTTGCCATAGAATAGTCACAAATAAAATGTAATTGGGGTTTGGGGGAGAAGATTACTCCACTATGGATATGATATCCCCAACCATTCCTTTGTTTACTAAAACATTCTAGGTACTGGAACTCAGTAACACATAATCCTTGACTTAACTCATTAAGCCCTTGACTTAAGCCCACAAACAGGTAGTTCTACTAGCTAATTACCTCACAACTAGAAGAAATGTAAGAGATCACATAACACAACTTGAGAATGTAGAAGAATCATCAGGCTGGCTCGATAAAACTCATGTTAGTGAAGCCCACCCCTACAGTTTCCGATTCCGTAAGCACAAGGCAGGCCTGGGAGACAGCATTTGTAATACATTCCCTAGGGGAACCGATGGTGCTGGTCCTCAGCTTGAGAATCACTGGGATAGTCACTAACTTCAAGTTAAAGATGGTACTACTAATGCTCAGAAATGTGATTTGTCCAACCAAGTTAACCGAAGGCTCAGCTGGAAATAAGACCAGGTTGCCAACTCGCAATTCAATAGAACCCCCACTGCAGACTGCCTTTGGGATACCCTGAGGAGGGCGCCTGCTTGACCTCACAGTAACTCTCAGATCAACTACAGGAGTAAAGAATCGATAACTTTATGAAATTTAATCCGGCTCTTGTTTATATTGTATTTCCATTCCTTATTCCAAAATCAGCCAAGTTCTTGACATCTACAATCCAAATTTTGAAACGCCAGGCATTCTATCTTGTGTGATAGAGATATGAGCCTACAAAAAAAAAGTAATATTTGACTCATTATCATTTTTAAAAGGCAATTCTAAAACTTACTATTATTACCTCCCCGAGAACAGGGAGTTCTCAGGATAAAGATCTTCTATAACAAAATCACTTTCCTCTATGGTATCTGTCTGTTAGAAGACCGATTGTGAAGCTAACAAAAACCTTAGCAGGTTCACTGAGGAATTAAAATATGAACTAGGAGACAATTAATGAAGATAGTGTTCTTTGAGTTCTCTGACTGCTGATAATTCACTTCTATTTCAGAAGCCAGTATGCTTAATCCATAAATCCATGATTAAGTTCTCTAATTCTGTAAATGAGAGGAAAATATATTAATCTTTTAAGTGGTGATAAAGATAGATTTCCTTCAAATTTAATTAATTTATTTTGCATTCTTGAATGACTACATGAAAAACTCATATCCTTCAGCACAAATCATGTGCTTGCATTTTAAGTGCTAATGTGGAAAAATTGGGCATGAGTAAACATAATATATTCTGAATTGTGTTATGACTTCCTCTGAAAATTTCAAAATCTATTTTTAATTGCCTTCATTTAAAATCAAGTCTTGTAAGACAACTATCTTGATTACTTGAAGGATAACAGTAAGGGAGAAATAGAAATGAGAAAAGGGCATAGTAGGCAGATGGTAGCTTAAGTGGTTGAATTCTTGGATGGATGATAGGTCAATTGTGATTAATGACCTATCAAGGATGACACCATGTTTTGGACACTTATTTCATACTAGAGGCCTGGTGCATGGAATTCATGCATGGGAGAGGTGGGCGGGGGGGGGGGGGGTCCCCTCTGTCCGGTCTGCACCCTCTTCAATCTTGACTCCTTGGGGGATGTTTGACTCCCAAGGCCTAAACTGGCAGTTGGATATCCCTCTTGCAATCCAGGACCGAGGGCTCCTAACTGCTCACCTGCTGTCTGGCCTGATTGCCCCTAATTGCCCTCCCCTGCCAGCCTGGTCATCTCTAACTGCCACTACCTCAGCCCCTGTCATAATGTGGAAGGACATCAGTATGAATGTACAGAAGACGTCTAGTCTAATTAGCATATTACCTTTTATTAGTGTGTGTGTATATATATAAGTCATTTTCTACCCCTGAATCAATTATCACATGAAAAATAGAGCAAATAGCTGTCTCCAGGTCTCTTTTCTCTATAGTTAATCTTTTCTTTCTACCATTTTGTCAAATCGGGTATAAAAAAAAAAATATTCAAACTCCAATGCAGTTAAATCGAAGGCACTTGCACTATCAGTCACCAGCCAGTCTCCCAAATGAAGAACAGCTGTTCAGATCCTCCTGGGTAGGACATGATGAGCCTTATTTCCAACTTCTTGTGGAGCTCAGTCTGAACTATTTTTGATTCTCTAGACTTCCAAGTAATCATCTGCTCTTTATTAGGAGACAAACACTCAATATGACTTTCTTGAGTAATTTGGATGACTATTACTTTAATCCGGAGAATAACTGGTTTATTTTGTCCCTAAATATAGCGTTCTTTCAATCATAAGAACAAGTTTACGTAGTGTACCTGTATTGTTAGAAATAGCAAAAACGTTGTTTCTTTCATGGTGAAATAAAGCCAAATAATTGTGTGATCTCTTTTTTAATTAAGAATTTAATGAATGCCTTCAGTAATCCCACTTTCAGTAGAAAGCTCTTTTCTAAAGCAATTGACTCCATTTCCTGAAATTGGCTTCTTGGACTCTAACAAGAAAAAGTGAAGTTGGTGTGAGAAAAGTGATGATTTTAACTAAGGATGAAGCAGATGTTTAATAGACTTTTTTTTCCTTCTACCTAATTCTCCTAAGGGCGGGAGCTTAGAAGTTCTGAAGTGACTTTCAACTCTAATTTCCTAGCTCTTATGCATTCAAGCAACTTTGTCACTGAGTGAATGTAATTTCATTTATTGATAAAATCTATAAAATCAGATGATTCTAATATCAGTGTACTAGACTCTTTTACCATTGAGACTCAAACTTGAATATGCCTGTAAGTTACCTTCAGATCTTTCTAAATGCAGATTCTGATTGAGCAGGTCTGGGATTCTGGGCTTCTGACAAGCTCCATCACACTGCTGCTGTTGCTAGCCATGGTCCTCACTGAGCAACTGGGGTGTATGCAATGCAACATGCAGTGAATTTTATAACTAGGTGTCTTGTTCTCTGTCTGTCTTTTTCAATTTTCCTATAGACAACTTCTCAAGATAAAATAACGTCTCTGGAGTTCAAGGATTCCATTGTAGAAAACAAAACTTGCTTTTTTAAAAATAATAAAAAAATAATTGTTTTTCAAGGTAAAGAATTTGGACTTAGGAGGAAATACATATGTTTTTTTTTCAACAATGGAAACAAGATACTACAATTAAAAACTTGGCATCTGCTCAGCCTGTGTGACTCAGTGGTTGAGCATTAACTTATGAACCAAGAGGTCATGGTTCAATTCTTGGTCAGGGCACATGCGTAGGTGCTTAGGTTGTGGGCTTGACCCCCAGTGAGGGGCGGGATGAGGAGGCTGCCTATCAATGATTCTCTTTCATCATTGGTGTTTCTACCTATCCCTCCCTCTTCCTTCCTCTCTGAAATCAATAAAAATGTATTAAAAATCAAAAACAAAATTTGGCATCTCTTTTCAATTGAGGAATTTGAAATGTGACTAATTTTTGATGAATCATTTTGACTATCCTGCCTGAATTCTTCACTTCTCATTGAGAAACAAATGTCAACACTTGAAATTTAGTGTCACTCAAAATCAGGTTCCATTTTATGAATATTAGCGAATGATTTGCAAACTAAATTTAATTTTAGAATATTACATTTTAAGAGTTTGGATAGCAACTAAGTATGTCATAGTTCAATGCCAGTTGAACTGTTTAAGATGCTTTTATTTCTCTTAATAAAATATAGATCCAAGAAAATAATAGAAATCCAGAAAATCTGGAGTTCCAGTAAAAGAATAGCATACTCTGCATCCAATTTATAATTAATTATAAGCCATAATAATGCATAATTAAATGATGTCACATATTAATATATAGTACAATATAAATAAAATATTAAAATCCTATATAATAAAAGCCTAATATGCTAAGTGTTTGGTCCTCGGGTCATCCATTCAGCAATCAAGGTGTAATATGCTAATGATATGCTAAGGCTGCTCAACTGCTCGCTGATGTGCACTGACCACCAAGGGTAGACAGCTGACTGGTCGACCAGTTACTATGATGTGCACTGACCACCAGGGGGCAGACACTCTGACTGGTAAGTTAGCTTGCTGCTGGGGTTCAGCTGATTAGGACTGAGCAAGATGGGCCGGACATGCCCAGGAGCCCTCCCACAATCCCTCTCTGGCTGGTCAACCTCCTGCTTTCCTCCCTCACCCCAGTTGTACACTGATGGGGTCCCTCGGCCTGGTCTGTGCCCTTTTGAAGTCTGGCACCCCTTGGGGGATGTTGGAGAGCCATTTTTGGCCTGATCCCGAAGGCCAGGCTGAGGGACACCACTGGTGTAAGAATTCGAGCATTGGACCGCTAGTTAAACTCTAAAGCCTTACAGATAAGATTAAGTCAGTTAGGTTATACTGTTCATATCCAGGGGGCGATTTACATAAAGACAATAAGCTTCAATTAAATATTAAAGTCCTTTTATGCACAGATAAGATTTTGATCATTACTAACTACACAATTTAACCTAATACAGCTATAGTGGGTTCTCATTAATAATTTACATAAACTCTAAAATTTAGAGTCTAATCTTTCATGACCTGAGCATTACACAGCTCATTATATCTCCATGAAAAAAAAAAAAGTTTCATTTTTGAGAGAATACTAAAAAAATAATTTTTGCATTCAATTAGAGGGTACATTTTAAAAGATTTTGGTTGTTCCAATATTTATAATCCAGCTACTTGAATGTTTATAAATGAATTAAATCACTGTTTAAGAGTATAGGTATATCAGGGTGGGGCAAAAGTAGTTTATAGTGGTTCAGTGATGCAATCCTACATAATAAAGAGCTAATATGCAAATTGGTCATCATGCCAGCATGCAGTAATGGCTCAGACACTCAACGCTGTGGGGAGAGGAATGGAGAGCAGCCAGCCTGCGGCCCAAGAGAGGGACAAGCCGCCATCCCACAGTTCCAGATGCCAGCCACTGCGCCTGTGCCTGTGGCCTAGCTTGGGAGGGGGACTAGCCACATGCCCCACGGTCCCAAGCACCAGCAGATAGGGCTGCAGCCCAGGAGAGGGACACGCTGCCTGCCCCATGCTCCCAGGTGCCAGCGGCTGCAATCCATACCTGCGGCCCAGGAGAGAGACAAGCCTCCTACCCCATAGTTCTGGGTGCCATTGCCTGTGCCTTCAGCCTGGGAGAGGGAGAAACCACTGGCCCTGCAGTCCCAGGCACCTGCGGCTGCAGCCCAGGCAAAGCTGCCCACCCACAGTCTCCTGCAGCTGCAGCAGGTCTGGGCAAAGCTGGCCTGGTCCTGGATGCCTGTGGCTGACAAGAGGAAGGAAAGTCTGGGTCCTGGATGATAGAAACTGGCTGGAGGAGGTAATCCTGGGTCCTGGGTCAGGGCGAGGCAGGGCAGTTAAGGGCAATCAGGCCAACAGGGAAGCAGTTAGGGGTGATTAGGTCAGTAGGGGAGCAATTAGGAGTGATCAGGCAGGATGGCGGAGGGGTTAGGGATGATCAGGCAGGCAGGCAGGTGAGTGGTTAGGAGCCAGCAGTCCCATATTGTGAGGGGGCAGTCAGACATCCTCCAAGGGGTCCTGGATTGGAAAGGGTGCAGGTCGAGCTGAGGATCCCTCCCCACCCCATGCAGGAATTTCATGCATCGGGCCTCTAGTAATAAATAATACAAGCGTAAACTCTGTTTCTCATACTCACAGCTATAAACCTACTTTTGCCACACCCTGTGTTTTTTAAAGGAGTTGCATAAGTGTGTGTTTATTCCTCCTGACATATATAATCCTCAATTTTGTATTGGTTAAAAAAGTTATTTTATATGTCATTTAAATCCTGAGCTGCCCTTTCTAACATTTAGCTGGTCTATGAGATTTCTGACTTACAGACATCTTTATCGGTCAACTGCAATGATTAATTTCAGTGGTTTATTTAGTAGGTAGTATGTGCCAGATACTTTACATACAACCTAATATAAGCCCCAGAATAATCCTACATGTGGATAACATGTTTCTTTTACAAACCCAGGGGACTTAAGTAATTTATGGGATATCCAGCTGAAAATACACTGAACTGATTTTCTGTGGCTGCTCTCTGTCTTCAAAGACTGTATTCTTATTCTGAGGTGCCTTCCATGCTACTGCTGAAAAGCCAAGTAATCCTATCTAATAAAAGAGTAATATTCCAATTAACCATCACTCTGTTACACCCCCAAGCCGTGCCCACCAGCCAATCAGGAGAGAGTATGCAAATTAACCCCAACCAAGATGGCTGTGGCCATGGAGTGAGCAGGAGGCTTGGGTTTCCCCAGAAATGGAGGAAGCCAAGCTTTCCACACAGTCTGGCAGGCCCAGGCCTCCACTCATGGCTACAAAGTTTCAATTATAGAAGATAAACAAATCCAAAAAAAATGGCTGTGGCCATAGTGCAAGCGGGAGGCTTGGTTCTGCTACAGGCTACAAAGTTTTACTTATAAAAGATAAATAAATCCCAGATACCATGGCCTCTGCTTGGGTCACTGGAGGTGTGTGGCCAGCCTGCAAATCGCCACAGGCCCCTCACCCAGGCCACCCCATGCTCCAAGGGAACCCCCACTCTCTGATCCAGGATATCCTTCAGGGCAAACCAGCTGGCCCCTACCCATGCACCAGGCCTCTATCCTATCTAATAAAAGAGTAATATGCAAATTAATCATCACTCCAACACACAAGATGGCTGTCCCCATGTGGGCACAAGATGGCCACCACAAGATGGCCAGTAGGGGAAGGCAGTTGGGAGGGCCAGGCCTGCAAGGGAGGGCAGTTGGGGGCAATCAATCCTGTAGGAGAGGGCAATTAGGGGTGACCAGATTGACAGAGGAGGGAAGTTGAGGGCAACTGGGCATGCAGGGAAGGGCAGTTGGGGTGACCTAGGCATATAGGGGAGAGCAATTGGCAGGGGGTCGGGGGGGAACCAATCCTGCAGGGGAGGGCTGTTAGAGGCAAACAAGCTGGCAGGGGAGCAGTTAGGCACCAATCAGGCTAATAGGGGAATGGTTAGTGGGTGATCAGGCAGACGTGGTTAGGGACAACCAGGAAGGCAGGCAGGTGAGCATTTGGGAGCCAGCAGTCCTGGATTGTGAGAGAGATGTCCGACTGCTAGTTTAGGCTCCATCCTACTGGGATCAGGCCTAAATAGGCAGTCAGACATCCCTCGAGGGGTTTCACATTGGAGAGGGTGCAGCTGGGCTGAGGGAGATCCCCATCCCTGTCCATGAATTTTGTACACTGGGCCTCTAGTTTTAAATATTTTCCTACAAAGAATACAACTGTAACTCAAATTATTACTGTTGCAGAAAAAATAAGTTAAATTACATTCCAGTAGTAAATAGTTGGTATGCTGTGATTATGGTACGTTTGAATTTCTCTTTTTATTCTCTTAATTAGGGTATTTAATCTTTTCTCTCTTTTTTTGCTTTTAATTACATGGGTATTTTAATAATTGTTTTAAAAATTCTAATCTATTGTTTGTACACTATTCTCCCTTTATTTGCAGTCTTGTTATCCACACTCAACCTTGGTCTGTAAAGTTCCAGAAATAAACAATTCATACGATTTAAATTGCATGCAGTTCTGAGTAGTCTGATGAAATCTCATGCTGTCCTGCCCTGCCTGTTCCACCCAAGATGTGAATCTTCTCTTTGCCCTGCATATCCACACTGTATACATTCCCCACCTGTTAGTCACTTAGGAGCTGCCTTGATAATTACATTGACTCTATTTCAGTGCTGGAGTTCAAGTAACCCTTTATTTTACTTAATAATGGCCCGATGGGCAAAATAATGATGCTGGGAATTTGGATATGCCATGGAGAAGCCATAAAGTGCTTTCTTGAAGTGAAGAGGTGAGTACCATATAAGACATTTTGAGATAGAAACCACATTCACATAACATCAATGCAATTTAAGCTATTCAATGGGAGATACTATTATCATTGTTCTGTTTTATTATTATTGTTTGTTGTTAATCTCATACTGGGCCTATTTTCATCTTAAGGATGTCTTATAGGAAAAAACGGTATATATGGGATCCTGAACTAGTCAGGATTTCAGGTGTCCACTGGTGGAGTGGGGGGGTGGAGGTCTCAGATAAGAGGGGATGGCTTAATTCATTAGAGGCAACCAAGTGCTATCATAGAATCTCTGCCTTGGATATAGTCACTGACACGTCTTCACAATATTATTGTCTAATTTTTGTTTTTGTTTTTTTTTTATTGTGAGTAATAAATGGTCAGCATAAAAATAATTCAAATATTACTTTATAAGCAGATAGCATTTTTAAAGTCTAATTTCTCAAATGAAATTGTTACGTTATAATTAACCTGTTCATAGTAGTTTGCTCCACAGTTTTCTCTTCAAGACTTTCTAAGGATAAAGTGTTTTGCTTATTTATTTAAAAAATCCAATGAGAGCATAGAGTGACAAGGAGAAGGAAGAAGAAAGTTGGTGTCTGGTTCAGCTACTTGCATTTTCCGGTTGATTCCTCCATTCTGTTCATTTCCAGTTAAAACCCTAACTTGTCGTACATCACCGCATGAATGAAGCCTTTTGGAAAGCCCTGCCGCCATTTTTTAATACAGCTGAAAGAATGATGAATCAATGAACTTCCTTATAAATTCATTTATAAATAAAGTATTTAATTATAATTCTAACATAGATTTTTGAAGCAAAAACAAAACAAAAAAAGTTCCTTGTGTCCAAGAAGGCCTTTCTCTAATGTTTTTCCTTCCCCCAAGAAGGTTTTTTCATACACTCAAGTAATCATGGCTCCAAGCGTGGCTGGGATATTTCCCCAGAAGATATGTCTACTTTGCAACAGTCTCCTAGGCTCACGTGGCTGTGAAGGAGAGAAAGGGGAACGCCAGCTATTAAACATTTTTCAGCAAATTGCATGTGTTTACTCACCCTCTGACACACTGATCCCATATGCTTTTACTCTTGATTCCCCCATTAACTTGCTAGGCGGTCATTTGGTGTCACCATCCTCACGGAAGGAAAATCACGTTTGTCCCAGGCCCATTTAGGCAAGATGTCCCTGTTCTGGCTCTTTGTTTAAAGTTGCTTCGCTGCTTAGTGACTTTCGTATGCATTTGGTAATAAGACTTTCCATTCCTTCATAACATTTCCCCTATAAGATTAATGGAGTCACCATTAGTTTGCAACAATTATTTCAATGTAATGGAAGTGTCCAGTTGTAAATACTGCAAGCATACACTTTTTTTCTTGAATTGGAACCTTGGGTGCCTAACTCTCATTAACAAAAGTGCTAATTTAGCAAAAGACAAAAGTATTGTTTTTTTTATTATTATTACTAAATGCCTTTGGTACTTAAAGTTTTAAATGTGACTAAGACTTTTTATTTTATTGAAGGAAGCTTTTCATTTATTCTTTTGTTGGTTCAAAGTATAAAGTGCAGAGTTTTAATTAGAGCACAGCATCAGCCAGTTATGTTTTAGGTTTAAAGAGAAATAGAAAATAGTTTATAAAAGATTAATTTTAAGAATTCAACCCATTCAAGCATTTCACATGTTGGAATAATTGGCGTCAACGTCAGATAACTTTGAAAGATGTTGGTGCATAAAGATTGTGGTGTGAAAGGATGTTCAACACAACCTGAAACAAGGCAATGAGATGAATAGTGCAGTCCTGTATACTGGAAAGTGAAATTAAACATATTTTCTTCGTCTTTGCCTAAGGAAACCGTTTTTCATAGCTTTACATTCAAGTCTGAAAAATATAGGTATACTTCACAGGAATTGTGGGCTCTTGTTTTTGAAATTGAATGTGCACAAGTTAAATCTTACTTTAAAAAAAAGTCTACAATGCAATTCTCCACTGAAGAGTTAACAATACATCAATGTATCAGGCGCAATTATTGACCAATAGTATTCACATGACGAAAGTTTGGGGAATGGCGACTTTCTTTTCTTTTCAAACAGAGCATATTCAAGGTTAGCCATTCTTGGTCTCATTCCCTCGCACTTTGAAGGAGTCTCTTGAGAGGGAAGAAAAGAAGAAAAAGAATGGAATTGGAGTGAGCATGCTGGGACTGTGCATGGGAGCCTGTCTGCAGTGTGAGCGTCATCACTCATGAGAGTTTCTGCAGAAAAATAGCCGAGAGAGGCGACACGGGGTCACAGTAAAAGTGGCTTTTTCGACTTGCACCGTCCTATTGTGCAGAAAACAAAGGGAAGAGGAATAAGTTTTCTATGGGGGGAAATAAATGCTTACTTACCTTTTCGTTTTAACCCATTTTAGTTACCAAAAATAGGCCTGAACCATCTCCATTTGGCTCCCGATAAATAGAAATGAACCTGGAATAAAACAAAAGCCTCCGGTTTTTATATACTGCTTAGGTGAACATCAGCAAAGCCCCAGCAGGCTGAAAATGATTTCTCAATGTGCTTTAGCATCTTGCTAAAGGGGAACAGGCAATATTAGCTTTTAGCTCTGAATCCTTTCCTCTCAACTGTATTTTAGAATCTGAATATTTGGAGAGAATTGTGTTGCAGAAACACGAAAGTAAAGTTATCTGGAGCCAAAAACCCCACGTGCACAAAGAAAGGGGGCTTTTTCCTGTGTGTGTATGAGGGTATATGTACACGTGCCCCCAAGTACAGCATCTGAATACGATTTCTGGGAAATGAAATGTGTGGGAAGGAGTTATAACGGTGGAGTGCCATTGCTGGTTGCTTTCTTTTGTGGGGAAGGAAATGTAATTCCAGACTAATTTGGGGAATTGGGAGCATTTTCTGGAGGTGTTTTACTGCCGCAGTCTTTATTAGCTTCTTCTATTGTTTCTCAAAATGCTCAGAATAAGTGCCCCAGGGTACATCCCGCCCCTCAGACTCCACAGGGAGCGCCTGGGCAGATATTTATCTGATCTGAGAACACACACCAACCCTAACCGCTGATGGGAGGGCTTCAGAGAAGCAGCGCGCATCACTTAATTACAGAAGATGATTTATTCAAAGGCATTAGGAATATGAAATAAATTCAATTTATGAAGATGGGTTTCTTCCCCGGCGCTGCTCTGTGCAATAAGATATAAGGTTAAGTGGCTTATCCCCAGTGACTTGACCTTTCTCTTTATGTTCATTATATTAACGATTTGATTTCATTAAAGAAACATTAAACAAGGCATTTTACGGGGAATAGCTCAGGCCTGGCACCTTTGAATTCGTCTCTTGGACTGTTAGTTGCAAAGAGGTTCAACTCTATCTACATCCATAACTCCTACAGCATTTAAAATTTTCTCTCAAAGATGAAAAGCCATTAAAGCTCTGCTTCATGTCAAAGTCACTTGTGTTTTACAAATTATGGGGTTCCATCAATAATTTGTTTTTGTAGTGGCAGAGGGTAATATGTTTAGGAAAGGCTGATGTATCATCTATATCTTGTATTAATCACTAAGAGCAAGAAAATGCATAACAGATGATCCCTCTCCTTTAATGCTACAGCACAAATGATCTATTAGGAGAGCAGGTGGTGCAACGCAGTCTGTTTTTATTGTAAAATGATTTCCTACCCAATTACTTGTTTGCGCATAGCTCCTAAACAAATTTGTTTAATCCCAAATGAACCCCTATTTTTGCTATTTTAAACATTAAAATAATACATCTTGTTGGAACATAGTACTAAAATATATAGTCCTTAACATTTTATTGATATAGACATAGCTTCAGTGACCAATCCATCTGCCAAATGGCAGATGATAGAGCAAGAGAAATAGTCAATTTAGTGCATATAAAGCAGGGATGTGAAGTTAAAAGAACTACCATGTTTATTAAACTAACCTGAATTTTCCCAATGAATTACTGTCCTCAGTATTATCATTTATGTGTTGCATCTTCACGTTTTATTAATTTTGAAGTCACTACTTTTTAAATTAGCTTTTAAAAAATCATTTAATTCCAAACTTTTGTGTGATTTTCTTTTTTTTGGCTCTTGGCCATTTCTTCACTGACAACTTGCAAATGAATTCCCTTTTTAAAAAATACCGTATTCGCTATGGGATGTAGAGAAATAACTATAGAGGATTCAGTTATTTATATTACTTTTCATTATTATAGGTAAGCTGTGACTTGGATTTTGTTATATTTAATTTCGAAAGACCCCTTTTCACATGGTTCTAGTAGTAGGTACCAAGAATTATGTTTTCTAAAAATGTTAATTTATTGGACCGACTTATAATTATGACAGCGTTCATATATTTAGATATCAATAATGTATGCCAGCTCCACAGAAAAGTAGTTAGAAATAAGTGATGTAATGGATAGAATTTTGCCCCCTAAATTCGTATGTTGAAGTCTAAAGACACAGTAACCTCAGAATGTTACTGTCTTTGGAGATGAGATCTTCATAAAGGTAATAAAGTTAAAATGAGGCCATTAGGGAGGGCCTTCCTGTAATTCGACTGGCGTCCTTATAAGAAAAGGACATTAGGACACAGACCGCCACAGAGAGGAGACCATGTGAAGTCACAGAGAGAAGATGGCCATCTGCAAGCCCAGGAGAGAGGCCTCAGGAGAAACCAGACTTCCAGCTTCCAGAACTGTGAGAAGATTAAGTCTCTACTGCTTAAGCCTCCAGTGGTGGTACTTCATGATGGCAGCCTTACCACACGAATACAGGCCTGTTTAGGACCACAAAACAGATGAGCAGCAATTAGAATTAAAATTTTAAAATTTAAATAATAATTTCTTGTTCGTTGGCTTTTTACCTACATAACCATCCGATGTGAGAGAAAAATAATTTGAAACTCGGATTTATGTAAGAATGCGTATTTACAGACAATTAATAGTGTAACCCAGTCAAACACGGGCATACATTGAAAGCTGAGGCTGATGTAATAATAGTAACATCATCCCTAACATATATAGTCATTGTTAGGTGCCAGGCACTGTTTTCAACATTTCACATTTCTCCACTATTTTAACTATCACAAGGCTCTGAGGAGTAGGTTTTATAATCTTTGTTTTTCAGAAGAGAAACAGAAGCCAAAAAGGTTAAATGACTTGCAGGTAAAGGGCAGGTAGGATTTGAACCCTAATAATCTAGTCCTAGGTTTGATGCTCTTAACCAGTATGAAATAGTGCAACAATCTTGACTAACCTTCAGTGTCATCAGTTGCTGCCAGTTTATCTTGAAGTATTCTCTGGGAATTGCAGTAACGCTATGGCACAGACAAACGGCATCTGAACTGTGGGTGTCAGAGACTTAGCAAGCCTGTGTCTCCAAGGAATGGTGTACGTGAAGGATGGAGCAAGTAACAGAGCCCTGTGGTACTGAGGAACTTGGGAAAGATTTCATTTATGGATAACATAGTTATATTTTCTTCTCAGTGGCGTAGATGAAGTAGAAAGTTGTTAAGGTGGTCTAAACTCTTGACTGAGTCACTAAAAGTAGAAGCAATGGTAGTGAGACCCGTGGAAGATGGCTTTCAAGAAGACCACCAATTTAATCCTTTCTAGTTCCCCCATAGGATGCTTAAAACCAAGAGTGAACCCCAATGTCAACTATGGACTTTCAACGATAACGATGGGTCGATGTAGGTTTATTGGTTGTGTCAAATGTGCCACTTTGGGCCAGATGTTGATTGTGGGAGGTTGGTGGGGGGGGGGGGCGCGGTCTGTGCATATGTAGGGGCAGGGTGTGTGTGAGAAATCTGTGTACCTTTTGTTCAGTTTTGCTGTGAACTTAAAGCTGCTTTAAAAATATAAAAGTGTGCGTATATACATTTTGTTTGTTGTTTCCTTATTGATTCAGTCAAGAGTTCCACAGACATGCAGGTACTACTTTAAAGCTTTTGGATACAAGCAATGAATAAAAGTCATTAAATTCCTGCCTTCATGGAGATTACGGGGAAGAGAGACAACGGTATTTACATATAGAATCTCAGGTGGTGATAACTACTATGAAGAAAAATTAGGCATTCTAAAGGGATAGAGAATGATGTGGGTGGCAAAAAGTCATTTAGATAGCTTTTCAGATTTCCTTTTTATTTGTTTGTTTTTTATTAATCCTCATCCGGGGATATTGTTTTCATTGATTTTTAGAGAAAGAGAGAGGAAGGGAGAGGGAGACAGAGAAAGAAACATGGATGTGAGAAAGACACATCCATTGGTTGCCTCCCAGGAACCTTCAGTCGGCAGGCCAATGCTCTATCCACTGAGCCAAACCAGCTCGGCCAGATTCTGTTCTTTTAGACTTCTTTAGATGGGTTTTCAGGGATGGTCTCTCTGAGGAGGTGACTTTAACAGACACTGAAGAGAAGTATGAGGAGTTGAGCCATGCAGAAGTCTAGGGTTAGAGAAATTCAGGCAGAAGTAATGGCCTAAGGTCAGACTTGATACCTGAGAGAAACAGCAGAGCACTTAAGAACTCGGCTCAGTGAGTCTTGGGGAAAGAAGTCCCTGAGTCACACAGGAACCAGAAACCAGATCCCCTGGAGCCTGGTTAGCCAGGGTGAAGACTGGTTTTGCTTTGATTGTGATGGAAAGTCCTTGCAGCGTTAGATATAGACTAGGGGGACCAATAGTAAAAGCAGAACAGCAGTTGGATCCTGATGGCTTGGAATACATTGTGGTTGATGGGTAGTGAGTTATCCCAACATAGACGTTTAAGGCAGAGCCAAAGGGGTTTGCTGATGAATTGAATATGGGTTAAGATTGAGAATTAAGGATGATACTGAGGTTTGGTTCAGAAAGTTAGGAGAATGGGGAGATGAGGAATCCTTAGGGAGGATCAAGTCTGGATGAAAAAGTTGAGATTCGGTTTTGGTTAGGGCCAGGATACTTACTATTCAAGTGGAGATGCTGAGGAAGCAGTTGGATTTTGGAATTCAGGGAAGAGCTCAGGCCTGGAGAGAGTTGAGGGTCCTATTTGCATAGATCACCCAAACAGTGTACGTGTGGAGCTGAGAACTCTGTGTTTCTCTGACATTTAGAGGAGAAAGGTCCAACACAAAAGACTGAAATGGAGGTCGGGATTAGTGACTGAGTTACCCAAATTAGGTAGGTGGGAACCATATAGATCTCTGTGATACTACAAATCGCCTACTAAAAGCAGTTCAAGTACCAAATGTAACAGTGGGACCATTGACATTATTAAAACAAGAGACTAGGATATTTTAGGTCTTGGTGTATCCATGAATTTATACCCAAAAAGATGCTCTGAAATCTCCTTTTCTCTTCTGTTCCATTCCAGGGTATAATTAAGCTGCCATTTTGTTTCATCCGTCAGTAAACTAGCAAAATGTGAACTGTTTAGATGTTTAATCATGGATGAGAAATAGAACACAAAACTCACAAATATGTGAATATGCCAAATTATAATAAGTAAAATGTATAAAAGTGAAAAAAAATTAAACTTAATGTGAGGGGTTTATTATTTTTTTCCTCCCTCCCTTCGTTCCCCTCCCCGCCATTCTAAAACTATTCTTAATTGTTGTGCATCCAAATTACTTAGGGAGCTTCAGTAAAATACCAGTGACTAGGCTCTACCCCAGACCAATTAAATCAGAATTTCTGAGCCATCAACATTTTTTACATTTCTAACAAATCTCCCCAGGAGTTTCCAATATGCAAGCAGGGCTGAGAATTGCTTGTCTTCACTTATATATCACTTTTCATACTGCAATTATTATAACAAGTGAAACGGTTTTTATCCTTTTCAATTGACATTACATCAGAAAAATTTCTTTTCTGCATAATCTTTATAATTTAAGACTTGCACAATACAATGTTGGTATATACTTATCCATTGCCCTATAGGTAAGATTTAGGTTGTATTGAACAGTTTGAAGCCATATATAACACTGCAATTAACTATTATTCTCCTATCACAGTGTATTCTGAGGAAGAATTTTAGGACTTTATATGTAGTTCATAATAATCATATTGCTTTCTAAACTTTTAAATGATTTACAGTCCCCTGGAGTATTTTGGAAATCAGATTTATTGCAACTCACTCAGGTTGAGGGTAAGGATTTTTCTTTAAATTGATAGAGTAATGGATTATATTAATGATGGTGCTTTCCCTTGCAAGCAGTAGAAAGCAACTCAAAGCCTCTTAAAATAACAACAACAATAACAACAACAACAAAAAACAAAAAGAAAAAGAATTATTTTCTTTTGTGACTAAAAAGTTCAGAGGGTATTTGAATCTGAGCAGTGATAGATCCAGGGCCTCGGTTGAATCCACAATTCAATTTCTCTCTCTCTCTTGTGGTCAGCATTGTATTTTTCTTATTTATTTTTAATATATTTTATTGATTTTTTTACAGAGAGGAAGGTAGAGGGATAGAGTCAGAAATATCGATGAGAGAGACATCGATCAGCTGCCTCCTGCACACCCCCTACTGAATATGTGCCCACAACCAAAGGAACATGCCCTTAATCAGAATCAAACCTGGGACCCTTTAGTCCACAAGCGATGCTCTATCCACAGAGCCAAACCAGTTTCAGCAGCATTGCATTTTTCTTGATGGGCTTTATCCTCAGGCAGGGTGATATAGCCTGTTACTTCAGATGCTTTCCTAACTCTAGTCTATGACTGGGTTTCATTCTGATTGAGTTAATCACTGTGGCCACTCCTATTAGAACTTAGAATTCTCTCATGCCTCTTCTGGATCCAGGTATGAGGTTTACCTTCCAGAAGGACATGGGTTCAGAATTGAAGGGAAGCGGTGCTCTAGAGAAATGCTGGGCATGCAAAACACACATCCGTCACATACATTTAATATGATGACTAACTTTTAACATGCATTCATTTTTAAAATGATTTTTTTGAAATTTTATGTATTTATTAATGTTAGAGAGAGAAAAACATTGATTTTTTTTTATTTAACACATTTATGCATTCATTGGTTGATTCTTGTCTGTGCTCTGACTGGGGATGGAGCCAGCATCTCTAGATGATACTGCAATCAACTGAGCCACCTGGCCAACGCAACATGCATCCATCTTAATGTTCTCATGTTGTTTTAATACCGTGTTTAGGATGTTGATATAGCAACACATACCACATTATTCAGAAATTACATCTATGTAAACAGAGTCCTATAGAATATTTATAAAGAGAAAAATAAGAGGCTTTAAGAATAAAAACTTTGCTTTTTAAAATATCTATAGGTCAGTGTTTGGCTCAAACACTTATTTGTGAAATTAGAAATGCAGAATATCCTATTGCACATATGGTGTTCTAGGTGATAGTCATTCTGAACATACTGAACTCCCCTGAGTCATGTTGAGTGGGAATATTCCTCAACTCCCAGGAATGTCCTTTTTAACCTATTGGTGGTTTATTACAAAGATAAACCATGATTTTAACCACCATAATTTTAAAGTTTGCAAGGCAAACCAGCAGTTATATGTAACTGAAGTTATTTTTAATAATGTTGAATAAAATATCAATAATCTATTCAAGATGATGGAACACAAAGCTCAGGTTTTCAATATTTCCATCTGAAGGGAGGATGAGAAAGTAACATAACAATTTCTCCCCAGAACCAGCTAATCATTTCTATGGTACAAGTACAAGAGCAAAAAGATAGTGTTCACATTCTCTTCTGAAAACAGCACTGATGTATGAGAATCTACATGTGATAGGATGAATATTACATCAAATTTACCTATGATAATGCTGAAACCTTTCATTACATGCAAAAAATATTGTATACTACATTTTAAATTGCTTTTCTTTTTGTTTTCATGTATTAAAATTAATGTGATCTCCAATAGCAGCACGTCACATTCCTACACGGGGTGCATTTTAATGTGCCATATTAATAAGAAAACTGCCTAGAAGAGTTTGTTTGTTTTTAATGTTGACAAATTGAGGTTATGTGGCAGGAGAAATAGTGAAAACACAGCAAGGTAGAAAATATTTATAATTATGATAATCTTATCTAAGAAAATAGTAATATGCAAATTGACCGTCACTCCAACACACAAGATGGCTATGCCCATGTGGACACAAAATGGTTGCCACAAGATGGTCAGCAGGAAAATGCAGTTGGGAGGGACCAGGCCTGCAAAGGAGGGCAGTTGGGGGCAATCAAGCCTGCAGGGGAGGGCAGTTAGGGGTGAACAGGCTGGCAGAGGAGGGATGTTGGAGGCAAACAGACTGGCAGGGGAGCCGTGAGGTGTCAATCAAGCTGGCAAGGGAGTGGTTAGGGGTGATCAGGCTGGCAGACAGAAGCCATTAGGGGCAACCAGGCAGGCAGGCAGGCAAGCAGGTGGGAATCCCCCCATGCATGGATTTTGTGCACTGGGCCACTAGTTTACAAAAAAATATTTAATCTTTTAAAAGCTTAGAATTCTGAGGAACTATACATGTCTTCAAATTGTCCAAAATGTACTCTGAATTTTCTATTAAACTTCATGTTGCGTCATTTAATGCTGAAACCTGGTTTTCAAAATACGGATTTAATGTATCCAGCTTTCAAATATTTGTCCTAAAACTAGTCAGGAAAAAATATGACATTAACTTTCAGGTTTTGTTTTTATAAAAAAATATGCTTTTGTTAAAATGCTGAGAACTATGACTTTGGGTTATTTTGAAATTCTTGTTTGCTCTCACTTGAGTTTTTTTAATAGCTATACAATATTTAAATTATGGCAATCAGAGAAAATATGTTAATTTTACAAATATCCACTGCTCATCCAGATTCTGCAAAGAGGCTTCTGCCTGCTCATGAGCATGCCCAGAGATGCTCATGCAATGGACAGTGGAGACAAAATATATTCCATGCTCATCTAGTCCTTTCTAAGAGCTGGCTATATGTCAAATATTATGTTAAGTCATGTATAGTTATGGAGCTTCTTAACCTTTTGATCCCATCTCCTCTTTCTGGAACACTCTGTCCACATTTTTTTCCTATCATAAGAGCAACATGGATCATTATTTTCTGGACCCAAACTTCAAATCCCTGAAAGCCAATACAAAAAGGTATAGTAAAACCTCAAAAGGAACCTAACCCTGAATCAAAACTAGGCGAGGGCAAAGTAAAATTAATATGACCTAAGTATATATGCATAACTGTTTATTAGTTGTTGGGTTTTATTTTTATTGTTGTTATTGTTGTTTTTTAGAATAAACTGAAGAAAGGAGAATGGTTTTTTATTAAGCATCAACTTCCTGCCAGGCATTAGGCATTGTAATTTACAAGCTGAATATAATTGAGTCCTCACAATAACTGTATAATATATATAATTTCTCTTGTTCACCTTTAAAACTTTTTAAAATTTGTTAATTAAAGTTGACATACAATATTATTTTCTATTAGTATTCAGCATAGTGGTAATTAATATTGGTAGTTAGATGGGCTTTTTGGCCTTAATTCTGAAAATGATATGTTATAATAAAAAAAGTTCCAAAGGATATTTGACTATTGTGGTCATTAGAGAATTTTCCAAATGAAGCAAGAAAGAGGGAGAGAAACTCAATCATCAGTGTGATTCTTCAGTACAATTAACAATCATGCTAGGGAAAATTTTTGGAGCCTTTTATAAAATTCTACTACTAGGTTCCATTGAGGCAATAAAAAATCACTAAAATTAAATTTCAATATTAGCTTCTTGTCTTCAACAAATTGCTAAGGTATGTCATGTTGTATGGGAACATTTAGCCAAAATTTAACTGGTCCTAGCATGTTCTCCAAAGTTCACTGATTGGTGTCCCAGAAAATAAGCTTCAGCTCCCTCTACCACTCTTCAGGCCCTTAGTAATGTCACTTTAGCTCTTTCAAAGAAGAGAAGGTCTGTCCTCTGAGCTTCATAAGAGGCCATGTGGTGTTGCACACCCAAACCAGAATGCCTTCGTTTACTAGCTATGTGTGCGTGTAGGTAAGACGCGTAACTTCTCTGGACTTGGTTTCCTCATTTGTAAAATAGTACCAACATCCCGGTAAAGTATTTATAAGAATAGTGGTATATAGAAACACTCAACAATTATTAGCTCTTAGTTTAAGAATAAAATAAGGAAAACAACTTGCAGGAATGAATACAAATTAGGATCATAGAAGTGTAGAGGTCATCTATGAAATGACATTCATTATTAGGACATTTGCAAGGACAGAACGTGTGGGAGGGCCTATTGATTTGACAGACCAGAAGATCTAAAGATGAACATATAATGAGAAGTTTACCTATATCCAGTTAATAGTTATAACAGCATTTTAAAAATTCTAATTGTGAAGAATGTTTTCAGTCTTAGGTAAATACCAATATTATTTTATATTTTTTAGTCTCTGGGACACTTTTATATGTAACTAGAGGCCTGATGCATGAAATTCGTGCCATAGTAAGTCTTCGCAGCCACAGCTGCCTCAATCCCTCCGTTGCAACCAGGGTGGCTGCCTGGATCCTTCCCTTGCAGCCACATTAGCTGCAGCCACAGTTTTTTCCAAAAGGCCATCTGGAAGAATATCCAGTCCAATTAGCATATTATGCTTTTATTATTATAGATCAGACTGCCAAACCTCAGAGGGAAGATAGTTGAGGGTGGGGGAAAGGAAGAGAGATCAATCAAAGGATTTGTATGCATGAATATAAGCCTAACCAATGGACACAAACAGAGTGGCAGGGGTTTGGAGGTTAATAGAGGAATGAGGACACTTATGTAATACCATAATCAATAAAGAAATTTTTAAAAAAAGAAAAAAATTGAACGGATTTCTTACATCTTACATCAAACAGCTGTTGCCTTTAAAACCCCTCCTCAGCCCCCACCTTAAATTCTGCCTTTGCAGTTCACTCATATTAGGTTCTGATTGGTTGGTTTCTATGCCAGCAAATCAAAAGCTCCTCCTCCTAGGCAGCCATTGGCTCCTCGCAATTTACCTGGATTTGGTTCTCATTGGTCAGTTTCTCTGCCAGTCAGCATCTCTGGGCCTATCTCCAGGGCTGATCAGAGAGCAAGGACTGATCAGAAACCACCCCAGCCTGCTGGTGAGGCCTGGAGAGAGAGAGGCAAGGGCTGATCAGAAACCACCCCAGCCTGCTGGTGAGGCACACACAGAGAGAGATAGAGAGACAAGGGCTGATCATCAAATCAGATATTGCTTCTTTCTCCCTGGACCTCACCAGCTGCCTGGGGTGGCTGCTGATCAGTCCTACCTCTCTCTCTCCAAGAGGTCAGCAGTTCAGCCTGCTACATGAGCAGCCTGATTTGGTCATCCCTTCGGTCATGGTAGATGTTACAGACCCTGGCTCTTTATTTATATATATAGTAATGTGTAGCAATGTCTTATTTACAATTTCTTCAAATCCATACTAACACTAATTGCTGGCCTGTTTTTGAATGAATTATTAAGTTGTCTTAATACTTGGTCCCATTTATGTAAAGAGCTAGATTCATTTTTTAATGATTTCTAAGCTTGTATTTAATTTCCTACTTCCTAGAAAGGAACCAGAGGCAATGGAAGGGGACAGTAAATCTTCACTTGTTTGGCTCCCAGCTTTTAGCACAAAATTGCAGTCTTAAGCAAGTACTAGTAGTGTCACCCCCTCCTTTCACCTGCTTGAAAATGTGAAGACAGGCAGGGCCGTGATGGTTACTGATTTCAGGCATCTCACTTCAAAGGTGATGGAGACCCCCGATTGTTCCAGGGATGTGTGAAAACTTTGGCCGATAATAGGCTGACTTTGGGAAGATTGCTTTGAACGTTTGTGAAGAATTTCCAGGGCAGTAAGAGTTTGAGCTGTGAAACTAGTCCCCTCAACTAGCCTGTGTAACCCTTCCTTAAATTCTACTGTCAACTTTTAAGTATCACATACAGCTTTTTTAACAACAGTAAATTATGGGGAGGAAAAATCTTGCTTTTGATGTCTAAACAACAATTAAATATTCAGCTCTAAAATTCTACATTTGTATCTACAGTGGTTTTGGTCTGCTTGGTTTGAATCAGCCAAAAAAACATGCACTTCTTCGTACCCTGGTTTCCAGAACAGCTTGAGTGCTTTCTGGTATTAAAATAAACACAAAAGACTCAGGGAGAGGTAAAAGCCAAATTAGCCATTATTGCACCAATTGTGCCATTTAAAACGTGCTTGGAGGGTGTCTATGAGTTTTCATGCATCTGGTAGCTCGGCCTATTTAAAGAACAACAGGTCATAACTCAGCACACTAGGCTTAACATGAAATTTTCATTGCATTCTGATGCCGGTACTTAGCTTTCTAATTGAATCCAGTTTTCACTTACCCAAACTAAGCAATCAAACTAATCAACTTTACCCTTCTCTTTCCTTTCCTTTTAAAAGAGTATGTGCTGACTCCTCAGTTGACTCATCCATTTTCAAATGTCACAATCCACTCCTCAACCTGCCCCTACTTCATGAGAATGTGTACCAGAAATGAGTGATGGCAAAAAAGAACTGAGGTTATAATCACAGAGAGCATTAACCCTTGTCACAGCTATTTTTAATTCTCTTTTTAAAAAAATATATTTTATTGATTTTTTACAGAGAGGAAGGGAGAGAGATAGAAAGTGAGAAACATCGATGAGAGAGAGACATCGATCTGCCTCCTCCTGCACACCCCACACTGGAAATGTGCCCGCAAGCAAGGTACATGCCCCTGACCGGAATCGAACCCAGGACCTTTCAGTACGCAGGCCAACGCTCTATCCATTGATCCAAACCGGTCTCGGCTTAATTCTCTTTTCTTTTTCTATTGGCACACTGTGTTTTTAAGCGATTGTTCATTAGTTTTCTTTTATAATTAAAGATTAAGATATAGAATGAAGATGTTGGCTTTGCTTTCCAGCTCACCTACACACACACACACACACACACACACACACACACACACACGCGCGCACACACACACACACACACACACGCACACACACGCACACACACGGGAGTTGCTCTGCAGGCATCCTGTTTGTAAAAACAGCCTCCCGAAGGAACCCCGGACCATTATTGTTCTCCCCTGTTCCTGTCAGTAATTGACTCAGGAAGCCTTCCTGAAGAATGGCTATTCTCCTCTATTATCTCTACGGCTGCATGTTACACATGGATTGTCAAAAGTTTGAATTCAATACAATGCATAGCAATACATCTATAATGGGTATGATTTAATTCCTCAGGATGCGGAATGTGCCATTGCACAGCGGTGATAATGACTTTGCAGCAATAAAAATATAGGAAATGGACCGAAGCAGCCTTCACTTCACCCCGGAAGAGGTTTGATAAAAGGAACCCGTTCTATCCCTCATTGACTTGCCTCTTTTTTATAAAGGCAAAGGGAGTGAGGGAGTAGGGGATGGGAGACAGTGAAGAAGGGTCGGTGGGTATGGAAGGCACATTGTTTTTTGTTTTGTAAAAGCCTCACAGTGTATAAGAAGTAGTGACCCTAGCCAGCTTCCACGCAGATTCACCATACATGCAACCAGAAGCAGGGTGCCGAACCAGTCCTATGGTCTCAGTGACCGGAAAATGCCAACCTGTTCTCTTCTTTCCTAGAGGGAGACTCAACCAATGAGTGGAAGACTCTCAAGCCTGAGCTTAGTCACAGGGCAGGCCCGGATGGTCACCCTGATCTCTCTCTTCACTTCCTTCCTCTCCACAGGGAGTCCTCAGGGAGTCCCTTGGAGCTCTGTGCCCCCAGATTGTGAAAAGATAGACACACTTGCGGGGCTACATGTGTGGGCCTGGTCATCCTGGATCTTCCTTCCCCCTTCTCCCCCCTTCTCCCCCACCCTAACCCACACTCACACCCCAGCTTCCCCTCAGGTCTGCTGATTCTCCTCTTTGGAATGGG
Organism: Lasiurus borealis; assembly: GCA_004026805.1. Lineage (NCBI taxonomy): Eukaryota > Metazoa > Chordata > Mammalia > Chiroptera > Vespertilionidae > Lasiurus > Lasiurus borealis. Next base: position 33,444 of record PVJN01021978.1, read on the forward strand.
GTTGGCAGGGAGCCAGGGTGGCAAGGTTTTCCTCCTCTGCATGCCCACAGAGAGAGAGAGTCCACTCAGCCTTTGGGTTAATTGCTCCCTGTTCTATTTAAATGCAATTAGAGTTTCTCCTCTATGTTCCCAGGATTGCCACCCCCCCCCTTTTTTTTTTGAGCAGGTAATTCTCACCAGCCCGAAGCTCCCTGCAGAGCCCAGTCCCCCTGGAAGGCTGCATTTCCTGTTGAGCGCTCCCTGAAAGGTGCTGCTCACAGCCAGGCCCCTTCATCAATCACTCCCCTGGCGGAGACCATTTGTCTGCGGGAAATTTCCGTTACAACTGCATCCCAAAATATTTTCACTGTAGCATGAATTCTTTTCCTTTTCTTTCTTTCTTCCTTCCTTCCTTCCTTTCTTTCTTTCTTTCTTTCTTTCTTTCTTTCTTTCTTTCTTTCTTTCTTTCTTTCTTCCTTTCTTCCTTCCTTCCTTCCTTCCTTCCTTCCTTCCTTCCTTCCTTTCTCTCTCTCTCTCTCTCTCTCTCTCTCTCTCTCTCTCTTTCTC
>PVJN01021979.1:0-33981 GCA_004026805.1 Lasiurus borealis
TCTTCCTGAAATTTTTAACTCAATTTATAATGTCTAACTATTGGTTTCCAAGGTGATATTTTGCCACCTAAAACAAAATAAAATCTAAGATTTAAATTGTACCATTCTTACTCATTTATAATTGTTTTCTCCCATTTTAAAGAAACAGATCTTCTCCAATGAACCTACATACAAGTCCATTTTTATGAGAAAACTTCTTAAGTGACAAAAACTTTCATAGATATCCATCCCATCATCTTTTTAAGTTTAGTGGTTCTTGTTTTCCAGAAAATGGAGACTTACTGGAAGAAGTCCAAGAAAGCCCAGAGCAGGGCCACCATACATTATAACTTTCAAAAAGAATTTCACTTACAAATATTTTGACTTTCAGCCTCTTCGTTTGAAAAATGTTATTTTCCGAGGTATATAACTAAGCTCTCCAAACAACACCACAATGAAAGAGGTATCTTTGATCTGTTTACAGGTAAGATAATCAACCTCCTTGTTAAAATCTCAGTTTTGGGGTTTGTGTGCGTGTTGTTGTTGTTTTCAGTCAGAACTTTTGCCTAAGGCAGAGATGAAAAAAATTATAGCCACACAAAATGTTAAACTATAAAAGTACTGGAATAACAGAAGCAAGGGGGAAATGTCAGTATACATGTACAAAAATTTTGTATAGCATACTGGCCTCTGAGTCAGACAAAATAGGATTCACAATCCCTAATTAGCCATTTTCTAGCAGCATCAACTTGGGCTATGTAGTTAACCCCTGAAAAGCTTCAACATCTTCATCGGTACAAAGGCTTCTGAACAGACCTACCCAACAAGGTCTTCATTTTAAAGAGGGTTGAATGAGATAATTCATGTACAACACTTCACAGAGTGCCTGACACACAGTAAGCACTCCATACACATAAATTGTCATCATTTCTGAGACACTGGCATCTATTCCATAGGCTGGTTATCATGAACATGTTGTGGATGTAGATCACAAGACATCAAAAGATGGCAATGTCCATGAATTGCATAATAATTTTCACTGGTAAGTAAAGTGCTATTCTGCCCTCTGTATACCACAGTTTGACCTTGAAAAGATTTTCCAGACACTGATGAAAGTCACAGGAGCTCAGGTCTGCAGTCACAAAAAGAATGTGGCTCTTAAAAGCTTATGACAGACCACAGATATGGGGCAGTTAACTTATCAAGAGGAAATGGGCTCTGGTTTTCTTTGCAGGCCTCAGATCCAGGAGCTGCGAAATTGAGTCACCAGCTTGCTATCTGACCCTAGGCCAGCCACTTAACCTCTCTCTGACCCCATTTCCTTACTTAAAATCAACTCTCTGCTCATGTTCCATTCAAGTCATTATCTCTACCCACAAAAATTGGTAGTGACTAAGGTGGCCCATAGATTTTGAAAGTTAATTTCAGTGTGTTGGGTTTTACAAAATTAAGTTGTGAAAGGTTTGGAAATAAATAGGTCCAGCTCTGCTTTTCGTTGTTCTGGTATTATTTTAAGGTCTCTCTTCCTGGAATAAAATCACCAACCCAGACAATAAGCTTTGTCTGACACTGTGACCCTAGTTGCTGATGAAGCTTCTTGTGTTGGTATTTCTGGGAGTGACAGAATGGAAAGGAACAAGAGTCCCTTTGTCAGAAGGGCATCAAGAGGGAAATAAATTTTAGTTATTTAAAGAGAATGTAGGACAAGCTAGGCAGAGTCATTTGTTAGAGAACTAAACCAGGAGGTTATATTATTGGGTTTTACACTTTGGCACTGTCTCCCTACTTAGAAGTAGTCTCTGAACCAATAAGCTGCCCCAACTACCCATGTACACAAAATAAATGTACATATACATCCCTGAATAATCATCCAGATATGTTTCTCACCTTCCTGGGATCTGCTGTGAACACTTTGAATGCAGAGGTATTTTGTGTTTGGTTTTTGTCCTCATTCACATGATCACTAGCTCTATATATATTGTTGACAAAAGGGGTAATGAGAGAAATTCAAACCTAAAAGAAACTGAAGTTTACCCTATTTGTCAGAGATTTTTAAACATCAACCATCTTCAATAAAAAAGCTTTATAAAATAGTCTATACTTTTTCCTGCCTTCTTGCTGACTTGACATCAGCCTCATCACCATGGGTTGATTTCCTGGACTCTAATAAGTTTTCGTTTCCTCACTTGCTACCAGAAGCAGCCCTTCCTGCTTCTAATTTGGTTCTTTAAAATACTGATAAACTAACAAGGCGTATCAGTTAAAGTTAAGTTCAGCTATAACAAAATCCCAACTGTAGTAGCTTAAACACAAAAGGTGTGTTCATTTGCGTGAAGGAAGTATAGAGGTAAGCAATCCAGGGAAGAGGGCTCCACAATGCTATCGGAGGTCTCCTGTCTTTGCTCTGCCCTATGTGATTTATCAGTCTAACGAGGCTGCTATTACAGCACCATTTCATGAACCAAAGAGAAGAGAGGTAAGCATAACAAAAAAAAATATTACAAAAAAATTTACCCATCTACTCAGACTTATAAGAGTATATTGATAGACTACCACTCCACTATACAAATTTAAATGCATTGATCTAGTAAATAAACATATATATACGTTGAGAGTTCTTATCATGCTGTACTGTTCTGTTCATTAATCTGTCTTTAGTTCTAAAAAAGAATATTCCACAAAGGAATGTACAGTCTGGTTCATCACTGTATTCCTAAGTCTTAGTACAGTGCCAGCCACATAGAAAGCCCTAAAATTATAGTTATGAAATGAATACATGAATTTTATAAAATTTTATGAAAGGGTTTCAATCTAGGTGCTGATCAACAGAGTAAAGGAAAAGCTACCCTAAAAGTCAAAGTAAGATGTACAATGATAAAACTTTGGGCATTATCAACAGAGGCTTGTCTCTTGTCGGAGCACCCATCACTAGGTGATCACAGCTGTTGTTGGGATATAGGAAAGGACTGGAAAATGACTGGAGCTAATTGTGTTGCCAAAAGCTTTAGAGGAAATTGGGGTCCTGAAGCTTGAGTTTACCAATGACTGGGATTGGTTTATATTTTATTTTCTTTTTTTAATATATTTTATTGACTTTAGAGAGGAAGGGCGAGGGTGAGAAAGATAGAAACATGAATGATGAGAGAGAATCATTGATTGGCTATCTCCTGCATGCCCCCTACTGGGGATTGAGCCTACAACCCAGGCATGTGCCGTTGGCTGGAATCAAACCTGGGACCCTTTATTCCGCAGGCTGACGCTCTATTCATTGAGCCAAACCAGCTAGGGCATATATTTTATTTTCTTGAAAGACTTTTGCTAGAACCCAAGATTTATAAGTATGTTTGCTAAATTATATTCAATTCATGTAAAAATTAAGCTTAAAAGGGACATGAAACCAGCCACTTAAATCCATCTTTTAAGTATGAATTATAGCATAATTGTGAAACATAATGAACACTAATTTCACTTTCCTACTTGCTGAAGGGGAACTGGGAAAGGCATTAATTAATTAATCAGCATAGCCAAACTTCTTTTCTGTGGGTGTTTGTTTTGTTCTTGTTTTGTTTTGGCCACAATTTCTTTAATTCAAAGAAAGAAATAATCCTATATTTTCCTAGGTATGAATTATAAAAATAAGTGATATAAGAAAAAAAATCTTTTAAAGGAAGCAAAAGATAAGTTTACCCTATTTGTCAGAGTTTTTTAAACATCAACCATAAAAAATTAGAATTCAATGTATATTTTGCAGCCTTTTCCCCATCTTCTAAGAAGATAAATAATATATTCTCTATGTAAAAGTCTAGCAACAGATAATACACCTGTTTTGTCTATCTGAGGAGCAGATGTGGCAAAAAAGTCTAATCATATGGTCTAGTAAGAATGGAGGAAATTACATAAAAACTAGTGGCATGTTGCATGAAATTCATGCATGGAGGGAGGGTTCCCTCAGGCCAGCTTGCATCCTCTCCAATTGTGGATCCCTTGGGGGATGTCCAACTGCCAATTTAGGCCCAATCCCTGGGACCGCTGGCTCCTAACCATTCACCTGCCTGCCTGATTGCTCCTAACTACCTCTACCTGCCTGCCTGATCACCCTAAACTCTCTTTCTGCCTGCCTAACCGCCTCCAACTATTCTCCCCTGCCAGCCTGATCTTGCCCCCAATTGCCTCTGCCTGGCTGATCACCTTTAACTGCCCTCCCCTGCCAGCCAATTTGGTTCTGATTGGTAGGTTTCTGTGCCAGTCAGCATCAAAAACTCCACCTCCTAGACAGCCATTGACTCCTCACCATTCACCCAGATTTGGTTCTGATTGGTCAGTTTCTAAGCCAGTCAGAGCCTCTGGGCCTATTTGGGGCCTGATCAGAGAGGCAGGACTGATCAGCATCTCCCAGGGAGGCCCAGAAAGAAACAGAGGTACAGCTGTGGGCGAAGCCCAGAGAGAGAGAGGCAACAGCTGATCAACAGCTGCCATGTAGGCTACAGATCAGACCCTGCCTCTCTTTCCAGACCTCGCTCTGGGCCTGATCCACAGCCCCCTTGGCAGTTAGTACTGGGTCACTGCGCCCGCACTGGGGGCAGTCAGTGCTGGGTCACCACAGCAATCCAGCACTGACTTCCGGTGTTCAGTCGAGACTTCAGTCAATCATTACAAACCCTGGGTTTTTATATATTAGGATACTTTCTCTCTGCAATTAAGATGATGCAAAGGAGAATTTGTCTAAAAAGAGCTTTCCATTAAAAGTTAATTATTTAAGAATTATTTTCTTTTCATGTTAATTTGCTCAGATTTCCATTTTATATTAAAATATAACCTAATAACAATGGTAGATTAGAAAGTGGAAATTCAGTGCTCCATAAGCATTTTTTTTTTGCTTGGTTGCTACTTGATCAATCAATCCAAAATTTTGGGGGGTACTTACTATGTGACTAACATTTTCTAAACTATAGTTGCCTTGATTCTGAAATTTTTATTTTTAATTTAACATTTGAATATAGTATTACCTGTAAGTTCTCTTACATCATTGAATGAATAATGTGGAGGATGAATAGATGAATGGATGGTGGATACATGATGCATTAATGGACAGATAGACAATGGGTGAATGGATATACAAAGAGAGATAAAATGCTACTAACACATAAAGCAGTAAAGAATATAAGACAACATATAAAAAAGTACAAAATGTACAACACAAATTCTATTGCTTCAGGAATTCAGAATTAATAATAGACGGCATTGACAGGGAAATATTTATGTATTTTAGTCTCATACCCCAGTCCCTCAAAAAAAGACAACTCCAACACAACATCTATCACCTAGATTTTTCTTCTTTCAAGGCTGCAATCATTGCTGAAAAAAAAATTACATAGCTCTTTTCTCCCCTTCCCTTCATTGAATTTTTGGCTTTTATTGTTTTCTTCTTTTGAGGTCGCTAGTTTTTTTTTCCCTCTCACTCTCAGAAGATTGCGTCTCCTACTTCCCAGCAAAATTTATAATTTTATCAATTTTTGTTGTCAACTTCAATCAATACAATTGGTCCTTAACTTTCTTGACTTCTCTGGGGCATTTGATACTGATCACACCTTTTTCCTTGTTGAAATAGTTTTTCTTGGCAACCATGATGCTCCTCTGACCTAACTTCTTTCTTACTTATTTGGCTCTTTCTTCTCAGATCCTTTCATAGGTTCTTCTTTCTCAATTTATAGTTTTCTTTATATTAGTCAGCAATTGCTACAATAATGCTGCCTAAAAAATCCCTCCCCAAACTCAAGGACTCACAGTCGTAAGCATTTATTTTTGCACTTTTAAGTCTTCAGAGAACTGTAATTCGGTCTAACAAGAATAAGGTTCAACTTCAGACTGTGTCAGCTGGACTGGACTCCAAGTTGCAAGTATAGTTCAAATCTATTCTGCCTGTTTTTATTCTGCGTACAAGCTGAAGGGACAACAGCCTTTGAGGGCATATTTCTCTCACAGAATATCATCAGAACATAAGAAGAGAAGCACAATTGCACAATTGCATTGCACAGTTCAAGTGGCTGCTCACATTATGATTGGCTATAGCAGATCATAGAGCCCAGATCAATGTCAAGTTATGAGTGTATAATCCATCCACCATGAAGCTATTGCACGGGTATGATATTCAATTATCAGGAAATAAATACTTCAGAATAATCTTCAATTTTGTTTTCCAGGGTTCTTTCCTCAGTCCTTTTCCCTTCTCATCTCTTCGAGGGTTTTTATCCATACTAATTTTATGTTTTTATTTTTTATTGTGTTACATGTATACATATCTTCCCATTGCCCCCCCAGACATACCCCAACCCCCAGTGTCTTGTGTTCATTGGTTATGCTTATATGCATGCATACAAGTCCTTTGGTTGATCTCTATCTACCCTACCTCTCCTTAACCTTCCTGCTATAATTTGACAGTTTGTTTGATGCTTTACTGCCTCTGTATCTATCCTTTTGTTCACCAGTTTACAATGTTCTTTATTATCCACAAATGAGTGATATCATGTGGTGTTTCTCCTTCATTGACTGGCTTATTTCACTTAGCATAAGCTCTCCAGTTCCATCCAGGTTGCTGCAAATGGTAAGAATTCTTTCTTTTTAATGGCAGCATAGAATTCCATTGTGTATATGTACCATAGTTTTATATGTTAATGATCCCTAAATCTATATAGCTTGATCCAAATTGTTCTGCTGATCTCCAGACCAATATAACAAGTTACAAATCTCTGGTTGGAATTCTTGTCTAAAATTTATATTTAGCTTGTCTGAAATTCAAGATAAAATAACAATTTAATGAATTATATATCTAGTTATAGATAAAGAGCACAAACTTGTTACGCTCTTCCAATTAATGCTCAGCAAGGGGTTATTATGTGTCAGACACTATTCTAGTTTCAAGAGATAGAAGAGGGAAAAATGTTTAAAAGATTGCTATTCTCATGTAGCTTATATCATTCACATGCTGTTAAATAAATCTAAATTGTTATATATTAGTCAGGGTTGTATCATCATGTCACTACAAATAATATAGTAAAAGGATTTATTATAGAGATTAGTCCATAACAGTTGTGGGAGTCTATGCAGAAGGAGTCTACGCAGATTGTTTTCTCTGAGACTAGAGTTGATCCACTATAGTTAATTTACTCTAGGTCATCCAGAGAGGGAGAGCTGAATATGGATGAGAAGAAAGACAACCAGAAATAATGAGGATGAGCTGGGACCTATGTCTGTCTCTCACCTCTCAATTTTAATACCCTAGATGGCCTGTTCCCCCCCCCCCCGCCATGAAGCTGCATGTTCAATTGGTTAAGCATGTGGGGTAGTTGATGGAGGGCATCTGATAAGAGCTTGTAAGCCACAAGACTGGGAGGTGCCCTGTACCAGCTAGGTAAGCCAGCAGACCTGCAATTACATGTGTGAGTTGCCACTGGGCCTGGTGCCCAGCATTGACCTTCAGAACTCAATATGGCTGCAACATCACTTGACCTTTCCAAATCTTGGACAAAAATGTCTCCTGTGGCCAACTCTAACCAAAACCATACAGGAAAGAGAATTTTGAGAAATGTAGTTCCAGAGTAGCTAAATTGACACGGCACAAAGCCATCGCAATTTGTTAAAGTAGGTTTAGTTGTGAGTATGCAAAATAGGACCAGAGGCATAGATATATGGAACAGAATGACAGATCTCAGAGGGGGGAAGAGATTAAATAAAGAACAAATATGTATATATGTGTAGCCCATGGACACAGGCAAAAATGGGGTGAAGGCTTGCGGAGGCGGGGGGTGGGGCGAAGCTGGACGGAGGGAGGCAAAGAAAGTAAAATGAGGGGATATCTGTAATAGTATCACCAATAGAAATTAAAAATAAAAATTAAATTATGCTTTGTTTAAAAATGTTTAAAATGAATGCAGGAGTGGGCAAAAGTAGGTTGACAGCTATGAGTACAAAACATAGTTTATTCTTGTTTTATTATTTACTAGAAGCCCAACGCATAAAAATCAGGCAAGGGGCTCAGTCCTCACAGTCATGGGCCTTGCAGCTGCAGCTTTGTCCAGAAGGTCGTATGGAAGGACATCTGAAAGTTCGTTCAGCTGCCCAGACTAGTTAGCATATTATGCTTTTATTATTATAGATTGTATTATTTTCCATACAAACAACCATCAACTTACTTTTTCCGATAGATAGATAGATAGATAGATAGATAGATAGATAGAGATAGAGATATATAGATATTTGTGTTTGTATGTATGACTTAAATATGACCTAATTGGTATATAGAATTAGAGGTGAAAGGATTCACCCAAAAGGCAAAGTACAGTGGTACCTCGAGATACTAGTACCCTAACATATGAGATTTTTGAGATATGAGCTGTTGAGCGAGCGATTTTTGCTTTGAAATATGAGCAACAGTTGAGATACAAGTAATTGCACGGATGGGCCAACTGCACATGACCCACCAGTTTACCGCGACTCAAGCATCTCATAGTTTCCCACTCCTCAAGGTTTCGAAACGAATTAAACTGGTATCTCGAGGTACCACTGTATAACAATTTATCAGATTAAGCATTTTGGCCTAGCTTCAGAAGCTTATCTTTTAGAAAGTGTGATTAATAACATACTTGCCTGCTTAGGGACCTTACAAAGATTTTATGGAACCTGATCAAAAGATGCTAGTAAGTCAATATACAAATCCCAAATGTTAAGAATTTTTAAGTGTTTGGAGGAAAAATATTACACAGAGACCAAAAAAAAAATCCATTCTTTACATGTATAAGAACTTCTGGCCTCATTTACTGCTCTCCTGGAATAAGTTATTGGTGACCCCAAAAAGTGAATGTCCCAACCCCATGACTAACTTGCATGCAGGTACTAATTTAGTCTCCTGGAAGCATCTGGCTCATCACTTTTACTATAGTTTGCACACAGATGCTGAAAAAGGTGTCAGTCACTTGACTCTCTGGGTACAATTGACATAATTTAAAACAGATGTCACATCTCAATAATGGAAAGAAGGTTCTGCGTGGAGAACTGCTGAAGGTACAGGAAATGCAGGCAGCTGGCAGGCCCTGAGGCAGAGCCCACTGGGCAAATTCTTAAAGTAGAAGTTGACCTGAAGGACACCCAAACATTCACTTTCTTTACCTTTTCCCTTTACCCTCTCTCACCATCTACGTATCCTTCTCCCTGGATCTAAGGAAAGAAAGCAATAAACTAATTCACACCAAGGTGTAAAAACCTGATAAGGCTGCTCTGGGACATTAACAAGGTCATAAACCAAGAAAAACATCCTAGCAATGAGATTTGGGGGAATCTTGAGCCAATAAGGGAGGAAATAACCTAGCCCAGATTCCCTCAAATTAATCCATCTACTCATTTAGAGCCTGCCTTATCCCCTCTCTCAGAGGACTCACAGATGGTAAGAATGAGGACTGTTTTTCCTCACCACTAGTGCTTCCCCATGGACTCCAGATGTAGGGGAACTTCAGCCCACCATTTGTGCTTATTTCTTTTGAGCAATTTAGGTGTTCTAACTAGTAACAGGCCAGCGCTCTCCCCTCTGGTATGCTGCTTTTTCTATGGAATAAAACTCATAATCAGAATGCTCAAAATAGCTTTCTTGACATTTCTTTCCCTCATTATTGAAATTTCTCTGCAAAACTAAATGATTCGGTGGATAGATAGATAATAGATACATATCATAAAGGAGAAATATGAATTTTCAAACAAACAAACAAAAGGAAATGAAATTCAAAGGAGCCTGAAAAGATTTCCTTTGCTGCTATCAGAAAGCCTTTCAAACCAATGCTTGAGTTTGCACATTCTACAGAACTGTACTTCTAGCCTTCTACATTCCTAAAGAAGCATCCTTAATGGTCTAGCCTTGAATCCTCCTACCCTATTTTCTGCCCTTCTCCTTCTCCCCCTTACCTCACACACCCATCCCCCTCCTCATGCCAACCCTCCATATCCCAGTCTTTAAGCAGCTCAGATCCATTTTAATGCCAAGAGAGCACTGCATGGGGCCCCAATTTACTGGAGCCAAGGGCAAAAATAAAGCAATGAAATTGTTTGCGAGAGCTTAAAATAACTAGTCTGGCAAAGCTAAGCTACACTTTGAGATAGAGGGCAGAGAGACAGAAGAGAGGATTCTAACCATCCTGCTGTCCATAAATGACCTCCCTGCTCTGCCCAGCAGGGCACTTCCTCCCCATGAGAACATCTCCCCCCAGGCAGTGGCCGTCTGTCATTCAGCTTTTTATCTTTCACCCACATACCATCTTTTTAAATGTCTGCTGAATAGGAAAAGACCAGTGGCAATGAGAAAGAACTCTTAACGTAATTTAATATGACTTCAGAAACCACAGCCAGGAGACAAATACATCAGTGGAAGTATTTTTTTTCTTTTAGAATGACCAAAATTTACTCATCATGAAATCCTGTGTTGTAAGCATGTCCCAAAGGATTGCAAAACAATAACTAGATTCACCAGCTTCTTCCTTGCTAAACAAGACTCACCCTGTCCCTTAAGGCAGCCAGCAACCCACAAAAGGCTTTGCACCCTGTTCCACAGGGCAACCGACTAAGAATAAGAAGGAGCCTTTAAAAAAGGGAGGGGGGAGCGCTAAAGAGAGGAAGTCCTGGTCTTGTACCGTCCAGGGCACTGAACCAAGTCACTTGGAGGTCCAACAATTGGGCATAGGTTAATGAACACCAATCTCAGCACTTCTCTACAACAGGCACAGAACCAACATGATGCGCCAGCAGGCGCTCAGACACTTGCCTTCTTGCCAAACCCTGGGGCAAGCTGGATCCGGTCTCCATTATCTCATTTGATTCAGAGCCACTGGCTACAATGGTGGGTGAGGTCCAAGCCCTAGTAATTCCCTAGGCTTTGAATGGTTCCCAGGAATTCACTTGGGTCAGCTCAGGCACCTCCCGGGAGTCCACGTACAGACTGCATACCTTCCCCTTCTCCTCCACTAGCAAACAAGCAGCTTCCAAGCTGAGCCCTGGAGACTTCCAAACTGGAGGAAGCCAGAACTAAGACCGGATATTCTTAAGCAAATAGGTGCAGGAGCTGGCATGAGCACCAAACCAGGATTTCCCAATATGTTCTGAGCATGCTGATTCTCAGACAGATGACCAAAGTGTCAGGTTGATATTACATCTCCTTCAAACGTTATTAAAAGCCAAACTTGTCCCAAATAAATAAATGTCATCCACAAATCACAAGGCACTTTCTCTCATAGCTATAGCTATCTGGAATTTTTTTTTTTTTGGGGGGGGGGTGGGAGCTTAGAATCAATTCTTAGTTTATCTTGATATCCCCAGAATCTAGCATTGAGTCTGGCACACATGGGTAAGCAACAAAACTTTATTGAGCTTAATTATTTGTGCTGGTAATATGATACATATCATAGATCACATGCTCCCTTGTGTTAAACCCATTTGTATATTATATTGACTTTACTTGTACACCATATTATATGTATGTAGAGGGCTCAAGACATTACAAGTGATCAAAAAAATACACATTCATCAGAGAAATGATGAGTTTCCCAGAACCATGAAATTTGTAAAAAGCTAATTTGGGTTTATGATTTCAAAATTACCTGCCACCAAAATTTTTTAACCACCATCACTAAGAAGATGCAGAATGATATATAGGTTGTTCCCACAAAAAAAATGTATATAAACACTTTGAATAATTTTAAAGGCAGTTTTTATTTTTAAAAATTTCATTTTCAACATACCAGCTGTTAAAGTGTATATGCATTTTTGGGACACTCTGTATATTAACTGCTAATTAATATTCTCATGGGCACAAAGGGGAAAGAATAGCCTTTCCCCAAAAGTCAAAGGTTTAGTGAAAGAGTGGAAGACTTGTTGCCTAGTGAGTTAGTGTTTTCTGCACCAGCAGGACTACTTGGTAAACTCTCTGCAGTGGGAAAGGCTTGCCTGGTGCTGGTGGTCTCAGGGTGTCAGCACCTGGTTCCTGGGCTCATTGCCCAGCAATCTGGAGCTGGGGGTAGACACATTTCAGAGTAACTTTTTCTCTCTCTAAAATACATTTAGTTGGTTGAGGGAAATGGTTCCCATGGATACATCCCATATCAAGAATTGTATGGTATCTACATATTTGCATAATGCATAACAACTTTAATTTGGTGACTATTACTAGAAAACAAGAAATTCCTACATTAAGGTGGAGATTTAATTCAAATCAACTTCCTATGCGATAGAGATTATGGAGCAATTCATTAAAAGAAACTACTTTACAGAGGGTCTAGAAAAATAGAACCTGGATGACATCTTAAATATACACCATTCTCATTTTACCCAAGCTAAATAATTGTATGCTATTATAATAATACACACTATTACTAGGTAATAATAGGGCTGCATTCATAAACGAAACACTTTACAAACTACAAGCACAATGGTATTTGCAGCCAAGGTTACTGTCAAGTTTGCAAAAAACTTGCTACCTCCATTCTCATATGCTCACGTGCCCTAGGACAACTGACTTTTCCAAAATCCTTACGAAAGTCACAAAACAGGGAGGTAACTGAAAAGAAGAGAAAGGTGAGGGAGGACTGCTGTTCACAAAAGGTCCTGCATGTATGGAAAAGAGCATGGACTTAAATGAATGTGGATTTGAATCCTGGCTCTTATTTATTAGCTGTGTGACCTTAAAGATTTAACCTCTCTTTTCTAATAGGGAAGAATGGTGATAATAATACCCTTCAGAAAACTTGTACAAATATTAAGCCAGAATAATGTCTATGAAAATACCTTGCATTGCACTCAGAAAATAGTACATGCTCATGAATACTTCGCTTTCTTCTTTATGTAAAAATTTTGCTTAAACTTCACAGCTGATACTGAGGATCTTTGGAGAACTTTGTTTACCCCTCTGCCCCATTGTTCCTGCACTCTCCCAGGTAGCTCTACACTCCATCCTCACACTTCCACCTCCATTCTCTCCTCAGTCTTCAAGCCAAATAAAAATTTTATCTTGGGTAAAAGGGTCCCTTCCTATAGACATGAGAAGTTTCTTAGGAGTCTAGAATTTTTATTCATCCTGGTATCCTAAAGCAACATCAGGTAGAGGAAATGGTATGTGAGTCTTTGTAATTCGGAAAAATAAAATAAAATTAAAATATGAGCTGAAAAATCTGAGTAGCCCTGTTCAGGGACAGGTGTGGTAACCGGTATAGTGGAGACTACAAGGAAAATGCTGTATGTTAACCTAGATCATTGCACAGGGTACCTTCCTTGCAGGAAACTCAGAGGCTTTTAATGTCAAAAGTTGCACTTGTGCTAGAAATACATTTGCCCTATTTTAGAAGCTACTAAAGAGAGCAAACTTTAACACTGAAAATTCTTCAGATGGTTTCCCTTTAGGATATATTTAGCTCAATAAAGGAAAAGTAATTTACTTGGAAGATTTATTATGCATTTTCAAAAGGTAGACATTTACTCTCCCCTCGTCACCAGGATTAGGCACAATTATGTCATTAACCTTCCAAACATTCCTTTTGGATGGTAGTGAATTTCCCAATAACCCTTATGGTCAAACTGAGGTCAGAGGTAAACAAAAGGTTAAGTATCACAGACTCTAGGGTCATATAACTTCAGAGGCAAAAGCCATGATTGGAATCTAGGCCTCACTGCCATCCAGGCTGGTGTGTCTCCTCTGATGGCTACAGAAGCTTTTAGTTCCTGATGCTCACAGGTTATTGGAAAGCTCAAAAGAGATGGGACAGAAAGGGGAGACTCCTTAGCTTGCTCTATCATGGGTTCCAGCTTCCATAGCTAGGGTTTTATAGAAAGAAATCTAGAACAAATGAATGGGTCCACTCAACAAGGTCACTGACCTGGAGCAGAGCGGCATCAACAAGTACAGAAACCACACATGGTTCTTGCAGCTGAACTTTTTCTTGCTCTCTACCTCAAAGATAGCAGAAAATCCCTGTCTTCATATTATGTGAATTATCTGCTTTGCATCTCAGGTCTTATGTTTACAAAATTAAAATAACTGAAATTTAGTGAGACTCGGGTAATTTCTTATTTAATCTTTATAACAACCCTACAAGTTACATTATTATGCTTCCACTTGACTATTGGGAACAGCAAGGCTCTGGGAGGCCAAGTAATTCACCCAAGTGAAGCGACAGAACCGGGACTATTACTAAGCAAGGTTTAGTGGACTCTAGAGTCTGTGATCTTTCTATTGTGCTTGAATTTTCTTTTTTTAAATATTTTATTGACTTCAGAGAGGAAGGGAGAGGGAGAGAAAGATAGATAGAAAGTGTCAGCGATCCAGTCCTGTGCCCTGATAAGGAATCGAATCTGGGCCCCTTCAGTCCACAGGCTGATGCTCTATCCACTGAGCCAAACCAAACAGGCCTGAATTTTCTTATAGAGAAACTCTTTATAGGGTAAAGGCCTGATCAGAAGACCATCTCTCTCTGTCTGTCTCTCTCTCCCTCCCTCTCTCCCATCTTCCCTCCCCCTCCTTTCTCTCCCTATACCTTCTGACATTATGGTAACTCTCTTTAACTGATATTGATTTCTTTAAAGTGAAATAAATTCAGCCTCCACCAGGAATCAATTTGCCTCCTACTGTGTATGCCAAGGAAAGACTATACATAGATATTGACTCCACAATACTTGGGATCTTAGTCTCAAGATCCCCAAGAGATAAGCAAATTATGAACTTTCATAAAAGGAAAATGGTGAAATACATGGCTGCCTGGAGTGGCCACAGATTCTGTCACTAGGGATAGTAGAATTTAATGTTATACTTGCTAGAAAAATAAAAATATAAAAACATAAGAGGGACTCTTTAAAGTAAACATGACCTCTGTCACATCCCCCTCTTGTTACTTTTTTTTCCCTTTACTCCTAATATAGCAACACGCCTCCCCGGTCATGAAAATAAGAAAAGGTCTCTTGCTTGAATGTCCCGTAGAGGATAAAATTGCCCCCAATTAAGACTCACTCACCTCAGTCATGCACTTAGATACTAAAAAGTTTCAGAGTGTTGTTATACAGCCCTGGGATCACTTTCAGAAAACTACAATACTTATTCATCTTAAACAGATGATATTTTGGACTCAAAAGAAAAGTAGAGGGCATTCTCCAGGTGCAAAATGCAAAGAAGGAGAATAATAAAGTTCCAATCTTGGAGAATTTTGCAGGAAGTAACCATCCATTTCTTATGTAGTAAGGAAAACAAAAAAATGCTAGCATGAAAAGAGTAGGTCTTTAAAATATAGGTCCCTTTTCATAGCCAAGACGTGTAAGCAAGCCAAGTTCCCATCCATAGAGCACTGGGTAAAAAAGTTGTGGTACATATATACAACAGAATATTACTCAGCCAGAGAAAAGAATGAAATAGTAACATTTTGCAATAGCATGGATGGGGACCTAAAGGGCATTATGTTAAGTAAAATAAGTCAGACAGAGAAAGACAAATACCATGTGATTTCACTTACATGCAGACTCTAAAGAACAAAATAAACAAACAAATAAAATAGAAAGAGACTCAGAGATACAGAGAACAAACTGATAGCTACTAAAGTGAGGAGTGTGGAAGGGGCTGAGGAAAAACATAAAGGGATTAAGAAGTACAAAATGGTAGTTACAAAATCATCACAGGGATGTAAAGTATAGCATAAGGAATACAGTCAATAATATTGTAATAACTATGTATAATGTCAGGTGGGTACTGGAAATATTAGGGGTATCTCTGTACATTATATGATTATCTAATGACTATGCTACACATCTGAAACTATTATAAAATGATATTCAATGTCAACAGAACTGAAGAATAAAATTAAAAATAAAATGTATGTACCTTTTCAATTGAATCTTTTTAAACAGGATAAATTATGGAAATCAGAAAAATACAATTTTCCATTTCTACCCATAGGACTTTTTTTCTGGTGCCAATAAATCAGAGAATAAACTTGAAGATATTTAGATGGCATCACTGCTCAATTCTTAATACCAATTTATTAGAAATAATTTTCTAAAAATGTGGGAAGGGCATATCTATTGTTAATATGCTGTTTGAGTCTTGCAAAACTGTTTTAGTTCTGAAAAGATTTTGTCTTTATTCCTTTGCCTTAATTAAGTTATAAAATAAAGAAAAGGCTGTACAATATAGCAATATAAATATTGATTTAGTTATGTTTGATCTTTTTACCTTTTTCATTTTAAATTTCTTATAAGTTGGCTTGAGTCTGTTACACCAGGAATTAATCAATGAAGCCTTTGTGTAGATATTAGATTTATCTGTGACTTAATACTATTTTATAAATGAAATGCAAGCAAATATCTCTAAGCATTTTAGTGCAGAGCCAGCTATGGGAGGGTCGGGTTGGGAGTGGCTAGAGATAGAACGATTATAAGCAATAGGACACGTGCACTATCTAATCATCAGAGGAGTCATTCCATATTGTTAAAATAGAGGCAGAATGTTCTAACTTAGAGAGGATTCAGATGAAAGCATTGTATGTAAATATAAATATACACATACATCATAATTTAATCCTCACAGCAACCCCAGGTAGATATCTGATTATTCCCATTTTCTCTTGAGAAATTGTAGTACAAAAAATTTAAGTGACTAGTTCAAAGCCAAAAATGACAGGATTTGAACCCTGATAATTTACCTCCCAAATTCATTCAACTATTACACAGAGTTGCCTTTTTAAGAGATTAGAAACAGAGATCTAGAAAGGAACTGGGATCACTGTTCCAAAGATGAATTAAATGATTAATCATTTAAAATACAGCCATAAAGAAGGAAGACCTGGCAATTATTGTTAATTTTATCTCTATAGAGAGATATTCCTTTAGAATTAAGAAGAAAGGGGCCTACAACTAACCTGCTGCTATCCATACTCATTAAATTAACCATGTAATTGTCAAATGCCAAACCCATTTGGTAGATACAGCCATAATGTTATTCTTTCAAGATAAACAGTTTTGCCAACAAGCATCTTCCCACTCCCACTGACAACTAAAAGGCATCTCTGTGTGGGAGGCTGAGTAATTACCTCAGATGTGAAGTAGGGACTCCAAACCTATGAGGAAGTTCTTCATGGTTGCCTCAGAAATACTGCTAGGGGTAAGGATTGCCCTGCTCCCACATGCTGCTACCATTTCTCTTTTCTCTAACTTAGGTGTGCCCTTGCCTTTTCTCTCTCTTCCTGTCTTCACCTGCCCTCTCAACATAGACACACCCAAGATTCTGTCCTAAGCCATTGTCATGGATCCAACCATGTCTTAGAAAGTAAACCTAAATCTAAGCCTCCAGCCTGACCTCTGACTTCCAGACCCACATACCTGACTTCCTGTTGGGTAGTTTACTCATTTATACAAAATAGGACTCATATGCATCCCCCCTCAAAAAAAAAAAAAAATAGAAAACTTTTCAATGTCTAATCATTGTATCTAACAGCCATTGTCTCCATCATCCTCTTATTCCCACCACTTCCTTCCACATTCCAACATTTACTAGTACTAATGCTGATTTCAAATTCTGTCACCTTTGTTCCCTCACTTTCATTTTTGAAATCTAATGAACTCTTAGCAAGTCACCCTGCCTTTATAACTGTGCTACCCAATACTATAGTCATGAGTCAAATATGGCTATGAGGTACTTGAAAGTACCCAGTCTGAAGTGAGACATGCTATAGGTATAAAGCACACTCTATATGAAGACTCAGTAGAAAAAAAAAATATCTCTAAACATTTTAGTGCAAAGACATCTATGGGATGTGTGGATTGATAAAAGATCTATTAATAATTTGTATATTGATTACCTTTTGAAATTATAATATTTTTTATATTGGGGGTTGAAATATTTAATGGTTTCATTTTATATCTTTTAAGGTGGCTGAATAATGACCTCCCAAAAATATCACATCTGAATCCCCAGAACCTATAAGTATATTATTATACATGGCAAAGGGGACTTTGGAGATGTAATTAAGTTAAGGATCTTGAGATGGCAATATTATTCTGGATTATCTGTGTAGGCCCAATGTTACCACAGGATCCTTAGAAGAGGGAGACAGAAAGAGATTTGACTACAGAAGATGCCACACTACTAGCTTTGCAGATGGAGAAAGGGGCAACAACCCAGAGGATGTAGGTGGTCTCTACAAGCCTGAGTTGTCAGGGACATAGATTCTTGCCTCTAAAATTGAGAAGGAAAACAGCATAACCAATATTTTGATTTTAGATTTCTGACCTTAGAACTATAAGAAACTTGTATGGCTTTCAGCCACTAAATTTGTTGTAACTTGTTACAGCAGTCATAGAAAACTAATATATATAGTTGCAAGAAAATTTAAAATTACAAGTGGCTCTCTCTTATAGCTCACATTATATTTCATCAGGACAGCCCTGTTCTATGCTCTGTTCTGTCAGTCCATTCTCCTGCTAGAGTGACCTTATGCTGTCACTTCTCTGCTCAAACGCTGTCAATGGCAACATAAGTGGATAAAATGAAGCTCAGATTTTGTTTGGCTTTCAGCTATGTCTTTGTCACTTCACATTTTCCAGTCTTTGCAGTTTCATCAGCACTACATCCCCTAAATGCCTTATCTTTCAACCAATCTGATCTACCTCTATTGCTACAAATTTTTCTTAAGTTCCTGTTTTTGCTCCTTTTTCCAAGATGTTCCCTCTACCCTAAATGCATTTTTTTTTCATTTATGTTCATCAAAATCCTGTCTATCCTTCAAATTTTAGTTTAAGTTCCAATTCTCTTGTGTAGCCTTTCTCAGCTCACAATAGGAGTTAATTTGGCTCCACTCTATACTTCTAGTAGTGTGTTATCACTGATGTGGTAGCATTATTGAAATCTGACTTAGAGTTGAAATGGTCCTGCACTAGAGCTCTTCCAGAAGCAAGAGCCACCTTCCCCATCCTGGTCTATGTTCACCAGTGGTGCCCTTTCTGTGCCAGTGAGAACAGTGCAGAAGTTTTAGGGTTGAGTCTCAAGGGGAAACTCTGGGTTTCTTCTCCACTGCTGTAGTACAGGTGCTGAGAATTGATCTGTGGACACCATAGAACTATTTGAAGAGGGGACTTCCAAAAAAAGACTGGACTTTCTTTGTGAACTGGTGGAGACTCAGCACTGGTGAGATTTGATATCAATGCCTCATTTATGTGCCTCAATTGCACTCACAGGCTTGTAAAAGCTTAAACATACTGGAGACAAAGATAGGCAAGAGAATCTGTGATACCAAATAAAAAATTTTAAACAGAAAAAATGTGCTTCCGACAAGGCTTGGATAGTATTCATGCCCGCCTGCTCATTTATGACAGAACCACAACCAGAGCACAGATCTCAAGGCTTCTTACCCATCATCCATTCACGTATTTTCCCTTGCAGTCATTTTTCTGTGGTGAGGTCTTCAAATAAAGATTTTTCTTTATTTCCATGAGTTAAGTATTTTCATAAACATTAATTTCAAATTTCATTCATTGAAAACTATGTATTGGGGGAAAAGGCCAGATAAAACTTGTTATGCAATGGTAACATTAAAGGTCCCTTGATTATATTTATAGGTGATGACAGCTCTCTATTCTTAGTTCCCTGAGTGACACCAGCTGCCCATCATGAAAATTCTGAAACATTGCCCCCACAGAACAATGTGTTAAATTTATGCCACTTTCACCACCTTGTAAAGTCATAGCTCAGTGCTCATGGCCTGAAACTTCTGCCTTCAGATGGATCAGGTTGAAATTGGACATAAACTTAGGAAAGGTATCTTACATTTATAGAGTTCTCTATACAGGCTATATTACTTTGATTGATCCACACAGTGACTTCTGGACAGTTGGTAAAACAGATATTTTCATCCCTATTATATAGCTGAGGAAGTTTCTAATGGTAGGATGTGACAGAGGGGAAGTTCAAACTCATATTCTCACACGTAATCAGAATATATATCTTAAAATGTAGACAACTCAGAGACTGTTAGCTTTAAAAAGAAATCATCTGTTCAATACTCTGGTTTTACTGGGAGAAGTACGACTGGCAAATTTCCTCTCATTACTGAGCTTTTGGCTTTGCTGGTCCCACTTCATTAAAATATTCTGCCAGCTGTCCTCCTCACCCCAAATCCAAATCCTCACAGAGAGGCTATTCACATCTAGAGCCTTGACTAATCCCCCTGACGAAGCCAGAGTCCCTATTCAATAATCTGCCTGCAACGTTGACTTCTCCATAGCACATACTACTACAGTAATTTCATATTTATTCATGGAATTCTTTGATGATATAAGATTGCATAATCAATTTAAATGTGTATCATCCTTTCTAGTTAATAAGCTTTATAAAGGTACTCCAGCATCTAGTAGAGCACTAAATTTGAATAAATATTTACTGGACAGAATAATTTATCTTGAACTCATGTCTCCTGATTCTAGTCCAGTTCTTTTTATCTATTGCATGTTAATCCTTCTCCACTTACATTCAAAAATTGGTCAGAATTCTGTTAAAAGTGGAATTTCTTAACTGAGAGACAGTGAAAATTCCACACACAAACCAAAAGATAATGTATTCACTCTCACAATCCAAGGGCCCCTAAGTCTAATAGAACCTACCAGTGGAGATACCTGAGGAAGTTGGCTGTCAACAGGAAGGCAGACTGCAAGTGTGTGCTTCAGAAAACAAAGGAAGAGTGTGTGGATGCATAGGGAGTGTTTGTTGGTGAATTGAAGAACAGCTATACTCCAGGAGACTGAGGGACTGCTGGACGGAGCTCAACTGACTGGGAAGCCCACATGGCTACTGAGCTCCCTCCCAAAGCAACCTGCTTGGATGCAAAGACCACACCATCTTGAAGGGAAAAGTGGCTATTACCTGAGGTCTGAAAATCCCAGACAATCTATAACTAAGGCACTCACCAAACAGCTGCACACCCAAGAACACTGGTCCCCAAGTGCCACAAGCACATGGATTCAGAAGAGCTCTACACTCCCTCACAAAAAGAAGAGAGGGAACTACATAACCAGACATCATGAGGAGACAAAGAAACAGCCTGAATATGGAAGAAAAGCAGGTATCACCAGAAAAGGAAGTAAATGAAATGGAGGCAAGCAACCTGTTAGAGAAAGAATTCAGAGAAATGATTATAAGGTGGATGAAAATTTGGAAGACAAATTCGACAATACGTGTAAGAGCCAAGAGGAAATGAAGAGGAACCAAGATGAAATGAAAAATGGCATCACTGCTATAAAGAACTTAATAGAAAGTATCAAAAGTAGACTAGAAGAAGCAAAGGACCACATCAATGAGCTAGAAGACAAGGTAGGAAAAAATACCTAAGTAGAGCAGCTTCTAGAAAAAAAATAATAAAAGCAGGAGGAAAGCCTAAGGGAACTTTGGGACAACACAAAACAAAACCACATTCACATAATAGTAGGGCCAGAAGAAAAGGAAACTGAGCAAGGAATAGAAAATCTGGTTGAAGATATAATGAGAGAAAACTTCCCTAATATAGGGAAGAAAAAAAAAACACAAATCCAAGAAGCTCAGAGTCCCAAGCAAAATTAACCCCAAAAGACCAATGCCAATGTACATTATAATTAAATTGGCAAACACCAACAACAAAGTAAAAATCTTAAAAGTGGCCAGAGGGAGACAGAGAGTTACCTACAAAGAACCCCTATCAGCCTAATGATTGATTTCTCAACAGAAACTCATCAGGCCAGAAGGGAATGGAATGAAATATACAAAGTTATACAAAGGAAGAGTCTGAATCCAAGAATACTGTACCTAGCAAGGCTTTCTGGGAGTGAAATCATGAGCTTCACAGACAAAAAAAAAGGACTCAGGGAGTTTATTACCACCAAACCAGCAATGCAAGAAATGATAAAGGGTCTGCTGTAAAAAAAAGAAATAGTAAGTGAATAAAGAGCACAAGGGTAAAGAGTAAAAATGGCCGAAACCGGTTTGGCTCAGTGGATAGAGCTACGGCCTGCAGACTGAAAGGTCCCAGGTTTGATTCCAGTCAAGGGCATGTACCTTGGTTGTGGGCACATCCCCAGTAGGGGGCATTCAAGAGGCAGCTGATCGATGTCTCTCATCGATGTTTCTGACTTTCTATCCCTCTCCCTTCCTCTCTGTAAAAAAAAAAAAAAATCAATAAAATATATATATTTTTTAAAAAAGAGTAAAAATGGCAACAAACAAGTACCTATCAATAATAACTTTAAATATAAAGGGATTAAGTGCCTGAATTAAAAGATATGGGGTAATGGATTGGATAAGAAAACATGACCCATATATTTGTTGTTTATAAGAAACCCAACTCCGAAAAAAAAGACACACACAGACTGAGGGTGAAGGGATGGAAAAAGGTTTTTCAGGCTAATGGAAATGATAAAAAAGCTGGAATAGCAATACTTATATCTGACAAATTAGATCTCAAAGTGAAGGACATAAAAAGAGATAAGGAAGACCACTTCATAATACTAAAGGGAGCAATCCAAAAAGAAGAAATAATTCTGGTAAACATATACATACTCAATACAGGAGCACCCAAATACATTAAAAAAAAAACCAACTCCTGGAGGATAACAAGGGAGAGACTGACAGTAATACAATCATAGTAGAAGGCTTTAATACCTCACTATCACCATTGGACAAATCCTCTAAACAAAAAATAAGCAAAGAAAGATCAATTCTAAATGACTCATTAGACCAAATGGAATTAATTGACATTGTCAGAATATTTCACACCAAAGCCACAGAATATATATCCTTCTCAAATGCACATGGGTCATTTTCAAAGATAAACCATATGTTGGGCCACCGTCAAAGTCTCTTCAAATTCAAGAAGATAGAAATCATATCAAGCATCTTCTCAGATCACAGTGGCAAAAAATGGAAATCAACTACAATGAAAACAATCAAAAAATAATCAAACGAATGGAGACTAAACAGATTGCTATTAAACAATGACTGGGATATCAGAAAGATCAAAGAAGAAATAAAAAAACATCATGGCAACAAATGACAATGAAAACACAACAATCCAAATTCTATGGGACATAGTGAAAGCAATTTTGAGAGGAAAATTGATAACTCTATAAGCCCACTGGGGGGGAAAAAAAAAACACAAGAAACAATGGTAATAAATTACATAACCCTACAGCTCAAAGAGTTAGAAAGAGAGTAACAAGAAAGGCCAAGTGTAAGCAGAAGGAAGAAAATAATAAAGATCAGAGCAGAGATAAATGACATAGAGAACAAAAAAATAATACAAAAGAGCAACAAAACCAAGAGCTGGTTCTTTGAAAAGATAAATAAGATTGATGAACCTCTAGCCAGGCTCACTAAGAAGAAAGAGAGAGGATCCAAAGAAACAAAATCAGAAATAAAAGACGAAAATAATAGTCCCCACCAAAATCCAAAGGATTGTTAAAAAATACTATGAACAACTCTATTCCAACAAACTGGACAACCTGGAGGAAATGGACATATTCCTAGAAAAATACAACCTTCCAAAACTCAATCACGAAGAATTTAATTATCTCAATAGGCCAAAAACTATGGAAGAAATTGAAGCAGTCATCAAAAAGATCCAGCAAACAAAACCCAGGGCCAGACGACTTCACAGGGGAGTTTCACAAACATCAAAGAAGAATTAAAACCCATCCTTCTCAGAATATTCCAAAAAATTCAAAAGGAAGGAACACTGACAAGGTCCTTCTATGAAGCCAGCATCACCCTAATACCAAAACCAGATAAAGAAAACACAATGAAAGAGAATTATAGGCCAATATCCCTCATGAACATAGGTGCCAAAATCCTCAACAAAATTCTAGCAAATTGGATCCAGCAGTACAGCAGAAAGATCATACACCAAGACCAAGTAGGATTTATCCCAGGGATACAAAAATGGTATAATATCCACAAATCAATAAATGTGATACATCACATAAACAAATTGAGAGATAAAAATCACATAATCATATCAATTGACACAGAAAAAGCATTTGACAAAAATCCAACACCCTTTCTTTATAAAAACTCTCAGCAAAATGGGAATAGAAGGATCACACCTCAATATAAACTGCTATTTTAAAAAAAAAGGAAGGAATTCTTACTATTTGCAGTGGCATTGATGGACCTGGAGAGCATTATGTTAAGTGAAATAAGCCAGGCAATGAAAGAAAAATACCACATGATCTCACTCATTAATGGAAAATAAAGAACATTATAACCTGATGAACAAAAAGATAGATACAGAGGCAGTAAAGCATCGAACAGACTGTCAGATTGCAGCAGGAAGGTAGGTGAGTATCGGGGAAGTGGGGAAAGAGATCAACCAAAGGATTTCTATGCATGCATATAAACACACAAATGGACACAAGACACTGGGGGGTGGGATGAGGGCATGTGACAGGAGATAGAGGAGGCAGGGAGAAGGTCAGTGGGAGGGGGGAAGGAGATATATGTACTACTATATAATAATATTGTTATCCCTGCTATAGCTCAAGTATCTCAAGCTTCACTAAATGGTGAATAGAGTTAGATCCCTTTAATATTAATAGTTAATTGTCTTTGAATTCAAAAGGTATGCAAACCTTTAGAAAAATCTCGGTTCAGTCATAAATATGTGAAGGAATCTTCAGGACAAATATACTTGGCCATTGTTCCCCATCACTCTCAGGTAACCCAGGACCAAACCACTCCAGGACCTCAAAAATCTCAATGAAGTCCACTCTGGATCAGAGATTCTGCTTCTTGACATTGTTCCCAGCGAATTCTGTGACAGTGAAACCAGCGTACTATGTGAGAGCTGATGAATAGAGACTGTTTCTATATAACCCACAGGCTCCTTCTCCCATAATGCTCAGGTGGAAATGAGTCCTGACATGTTAAACTGTCATATTCCTCTCCTCTGACCTCCAGGCCAAAGCTGGGTCTGCCTCTGCTGGACAATTTCCCTCTTCCACTCTGGAGGTCGTCTTCTGAGTAAATGGCCCCTACTCAAACTTCATTTGGGTTACCATAGTCCAAGAGATATATTTTTTAAATGTTTTTTTAATTTGTTTTTTTAGAGAGAGAAGAAGGGAGAGGAAGAGATAGAATCATCAATGAGAGAGACACATGGATTGACTGCCTCCTGCATACCTCCCACTGGGGAATGAGCCCACAACCAACTGGGGTATGTGTTGTGACCAGGAATTGAATGGGCTACCTCTTGGTTTATGGATTGATGGTCAACCACTGAGCCACACCAGCCAAGCCAACAGACAGGGTTTTTATCAGTCTGGCCAAGTTCACTTTTCATGCCAAAGGGTCGTCAGACCCTTTGTAAATTAAGGCAGAAACATATGCCTGAGAGAACTGTCCCCTAATTACAAACACCAGAAAGATTAATGCCCTAGCTTCTATCCAACAAGATCACTCTGAATAAATTAGAATGGACAACTAAGTCTTCCAGGTATTAGGGACACTTAAAAAACTATCTAAAATACTGGAAAGTATCACCAGATCTGTAATAAAAGAGACCTTTACTTAAATTCCAATTTTATCACTTACTGTCTAGATTACCTCAGGCAAATCTCTCTCTCTAAGCCTTGATTTCACTACCCATTAATTGAGCACTAAAATACCTATCTCACATAATTGGTGTGAGTATTAAAAATTAAATAGTATATGTCACATGGCCTAGCACAGAGAAAGTAAAACAAACATTATTACTCTATGACTTCCTTCCAAAGGCATTAAAACTACAATAGAGAGTGAAAGGGACCTATTTACAGATATAAAAGAATAGGGGGGGGGGAGAATGTAGAGCCCAATACTAACCTCCATAGATTTACTCAGTACAAGAATTATTTTTCCCAGCTACATTTACACCTCACCACCAATTCAGAATTCAGTCTTTTCTAGGGATTAGTTGATAAAACTACTACTATCTATGAGCCCATTCTTGAGAAAATCGAGACATGGAGGAAGTGACTTTCCATGTACATCCATGAAGTTATTAGAAGCATAATGTAAAATCAAATTAATCATAATGTAAATGAGAAAAATATTAAAAGAAGCTATACTTTTAGACTTTTTGGTATTTCACAAGACTAATCTAATAGCTGCATATTTACTTAAAGCCTACTGCATATCAGACATTCTGCTAAGTGCTTTAAGCAATATTTTTATTCAACAAATATCTGTGGAGCATTTTCTATAAACCAGGCATTGTAATAGACACTGAGAATTTATATAATAAAAGCCTAATGGCAGAACAACCAGTTGCTGTGATGCGCACTGGCCACCAGGGGCAGATGCTCAATGCAGGAGCTGCCCCCTGGTGGTCAGTGTGCTCCCACAGGGGGAGCAGCTGCTCAGCCAGAAGCCGGACTCATATCTGGCTAAGGAGCAGCAAGCCCAGCAGTAAGGAGCAAGCAGGTAAGTAGTAAGGAGCAAGGGATCCAGATTTTGAGAGGGATGTCTGATTACCGGCCTAGGTCCGATCTCCCCAGAGCCCCCGAAGGGGTCCCAGACAGCAAGAGGGTGCAGGCTTGAATGAGGGGGACCCCCCGCCCAGCAGTGCACGCATTTTATGCACTGAGCCTCTAGTATAATGATAAGCAAAAAGAAATACGGTATTTGTTCTCATGGAGTCCTGGGCAGAACGCAGACACCAATCAAACAGTTACAAAAGTAACTGAGTAATTACACACTGTGTATGAACCACGAAAAAAAAGTTACACAATGTGAATAAAGTTTACAGTGGTGTGTAAGGAACAGCTTCCCAGCAGAAGTGGCATTTGAGCTGAAACCTAAAGGATAAATAATGGTGAACCAGGAGACCAAGAGGGAGAGAAGTCTCCAGGCAGAAGAAACAACATGTACAAAGCCCCTGGGGCACTGCAGAAACCAGGTCCCATGTGGCTGGTTCACAGACAGAGAGGGAAAAATGAGACCAAATCAGTCTGGAACAAACCTGCAGGGCCCCCTATCCACCACTGGAAACTTGAGTCTTCATCCTTAAAGCAACAAGAAGTCATTGAATCAATCAACCAATTAATAAATCTATGGATTGTTTCTGGATTTTTCTGGGACATTATCTTACTACAAACATCTACAGAGTAAATAGTACAGAATTCCAATCCTCTATACCACTAAATAAATACTCTCTGCATCTGACTCATAATCCAATAGCCCTGGTGAGTTAATAGCTGCCAGATAGGACCAAATCTTTTTTCCACAAACTCCAGTGCAGACTTTTAGAATCAAACAGGCATGATGATACATATGCTATGCCGCTCAACACATGGGTCCAGTAGAGATGGAAAACTAATTCATAATGCTAAGACAGATCACCACTTCTCATATATGTTATTATAAAAGTAAGACATTTTGAGGTAAAAGCTGAATTTTGGGCTTCAAAGGCTCTAAAGACAGCTACATCTGCACCACTCAACATAGCAATCTGGAAATTCACATGGTGAGAATTAAGCATTTATCAGCATAAACTGTGAAATGCATTCAAAACTAGAGTTTTCTATTAAAATTTGCATTTTCTTTCATACCTGGCCAGCAACTGCCGTCTTGTTACAAAGTCACATTACTTATGGTATGAATATTATTGAGATGGGCTGGTGCTGTGATCTCCACGAGCTGTCATGGGCTGGGGAAGGCCTGATGAAGTGAGGACAATTCCTCTTGACTCTCAGTACAGTAGGTGAGATGGTGTAAGACCAGAACACAGCTCATCAGAAGACTGCTTTCAGACAAGGTTTGGGAAAGCAGAAACTTAGGCTAAGTAAAGTTTCCAGATGCAAGAAATGTCACAACGAGTCCGTAACTTCTTAAAGCTTTTCATCTCCTACTCCATGTGCCAAAGGGTTGCAAATATTTTCAGTGTTTCCAAGCCCAGTTATCATGGTTGCATTTATCAGCATCTCTCTTTATTCTCTTAAATTGACTTCATTTCTATTTCACTTTAGGAGTGGCATGCCCCTTTTTAAATAAAAAATGGGTTTCATTTAAAAGTTTTCTATTTTAGGATGTTTTTAGATATCTTAAAGCAAGCAGAAATATCCTAGGTGTTTTTTGTTTGTTTGTTGCCTAAGCTTAGTTAAATAACTACTGCTCTTTATTTTGGTCCAACTAAGGACTCTAAGCCAAATATACAAAACGTATAAGAAATGGAGAAGAGCCCAGCCAGTGTGCCTCAGTGGTTGAGCATTGATCTATGAATTAGAAGGTCATAGGTTCAATGCCTGGTCAAGGCACATGCCCAAGTTGCAAGCTGGATCTTCCAATAGGAGCGTGCAAGAGGCAGCTGATCAATGATTCTCTCTCATTGTTGATGTTTCTCTCTCTCTCTCCCCCTTCCTCTCTGAAATCAATAAAAAATACATTTTTTAAAAATGAAGAAGAAAAAAAAATTGTGTTAAATTTTTAGGGTCAACTGTCTTCAGGATCATGAATTTATGAGTTCCTATGAAAAATACATGTCATTGTGTAGTCAATCACTAATTTCTAAACTGGCAACTTATTCATGTCCTCTCATTTTTTTTCTGCCCACCTTTTGGCCAGATGATTATTACTGTTTCATCATAACATTGGTAAGAGGGAACTGTAACAAAATGGAAATAAAACTCTATGGTGTCTTGTTAGCAGCTCTTGTGACAGTTTGCTCAGACAGCACACGGACACTCTCTGATCCTAAGGGATTTCTGCCTCAACTGAGGAAGGCCCTCCATGCTCTTCCCTTCCATTGTTAATATATCTACAATTCTTCAGAATTTAGAGAAAAAACATAATGTCACACAAACTTAACAGCTGGACACCCAGCTTTGCACACTTTAACAGCTGGACACTTATACTTTGCACAATACAATTCCACATAAAAAGTTGTGTGGGGTCACAGAAGGAGCACTCTGAGTCAGGAAGCTGGATTGGCCGCTCTGCTTCTGCTAGGAACTTGACTCATGATCTTGAGTAAGTGAGGATTCAGGGCAAATTTCCTCCCCCTTTCACAACTGCCCCAAGTAGAGGGCAACATTCTGTCATTCTCTGGACTCCTCCAGCACTCCCCCCATCCCTTTCTTTGGATCTGTAGTAATAGTTTGCAAACATATAGATAACTCTCTATTCACCTCCAACACTCATCCTTTTGTTTCTTTGGGAGCAAAAATAAATCATTCATTTTCACCTTTCTTTTAACATATTTTTATGGATTTTCAGAAAGGGAGAGAGAGAGGAACATCAATGATGAGAAAGAATCATGACTGGGCTGCCTCCTGTAATCCACCCACTGGGGATCGAGCCCACAAGCCAGGTATGTGCCCTGACCAGAAATTGAACCATGACCTCCTGGTTCATAGGTCGACGCTCAACCACTGAGCCACACTGGCTGGACACATTCCCACCTTTTTACTGGCTTCCAGTGTACTTGACATATAGAAGATTCTTCAACAAATGTTTGTTGCATAAACGGAGGAAGCTTCATAATGAGTTCAACTCTTTCAAATTAGACAGGGTTCAGGTGGTCTGGGACTTCCATCCCAGCTTTATCATTGTCAGCACTCTGATTCAAGTCCCTCATGTACAGGTAGAATAATTATATCTAATTTATAGAGCAGAGATGACTAATTTAAATAATTATTACAAAATACTGGCACATAAAAGGTATTCAGTAAATATTATTTCTGCTTTCCTCCCCCACCTAATAAAGGGTACACTCTGTCAGGTTCTAATGGGCAAAGTTAGTTGCCAGTGCACCTCTAGAGAGCTTTATGCATCTCTACCCCTTGACATCACATGTTTTAAAGTCTCCCTCTCTTCTCTTTCCCCAAGAAAACTTCTGTAGCCTTTCCATCTGGGTCATGCATGGCTCATTACTAGACTGGTTAATGTGTTTAGTAATTTTTACACATTTTGGAGACATTGTTGTTGCCAAAATAACTGAGGGGCGAGAGTCAGAGATGCTAAACATCCTGCAATACTCAGGAAATTCCTTACTACAAAAAAAATTTACACTGCTGTAATGTCTGTAATGCCTCCCACTGTAAAGAATGTTTTGATTGCAGAAATTTCAAAAAGTCTTATGGTGGAGCCACAGAGAGAAATGACTTTTCTGTGATACCATATTATGGCCCCTCTTCTGTCCTTATATAGTCTTTGGTCAGCCTATCTCCCCTGATGTACTTCTGTAAGAGAAAAAAAAAAGTAGCTGGATCATGTCCACAACCACTCTTACCCCTAAAACTGCCCACTCTTTCTACACATCTGACCTCATGGTCTAACTACATATAATAAACTCTGTGGGAATCTTCTCATGGGTTAGGGCCATTTCTTTTCACTTAAAACAGTGATGATTGACCTGGGAAGCAATAATTAAGTCTGGGTATAGATAAACAGTAGGCAAACTTGCACAACCAAATTCCTCATTACAACCCAGCCAATGTTACAACTAATGACAAGCTGTGTCAAAAATAATGACACATGAAAACCCCTCACTCAAGTATGTTTAGTTCAAAGACAATCACTTCTAAGCACAAAACAAGCCCCCTATTCATTCGGATGTCATGCAATTGTAAAGTTTATGCTGCTTAATTTGGAAAACAGTTAGCTGATGCATATTTATATTTCTGTTTAAAAACCAGAGTGTTAAAACTTTTCCCCTGAAAAGATGTCGAGTTGATCAAAGATAAAGGACTGTCCTAATTCTTTTCAAATGTAGACCATCTTTAAAAAGTTACAGCAGGAAACATGTCTATGATTAAATAAAATTAAAACTCACATGATGTTAGCAATTTAAGACTTTTATCTTTTTGATGGGACTAATCTCAAAGCATTTTATTACTGGATATAATCCCTTTTTCCAGAGCCTGGGTTCTGTGTCCAGGACCCAGCAGGTCATAGGTTTGACTCTCAAAATACACAATTTATGGACTAAAACTCCCCCAAGGCTGAACTGAAAAGCACAGAAGGTTCTGGAGTGCAGCAGTCTGCCTTAAATCCTGTGTATTCACAGGCACTGGGCGTCTGGCCCTCTGGCTCCAACCCAAGGAAGTTGCTGGTTCGTCCCTGGGGTGATTTAACCTTCACTCCTCAGATAGCGCTTATTTAAGTGCTTTGCTCTTCAGATCCAGTCTTTGGCCCCCTTGTTCTTGAGGGGCTCCCTGAACCTCTTGTTTCTGGTATTATGAACCACCAAAGACCCCTCTAATTGGAATGGAAGAAGCAGATGAAGCTGTCCCTAAGCACTTTCCCCTGAGCCTTAGATCTCTGACATCGCCTTTCAGCCTGAACATTTTGAATCAGCCACAACTGGGTTGCGTTCCCCATATGATGTGATTACCTGAACACGGTGTAGCAGGAGACCTAGACCAGATGCTAGAGGTGGTTGTGAACTAAAGCTTCTTATTCCCTAAGATTAAAAGATATACGCTAATTCTGCTTCCCAGGGCCTGAGGCATCAGATTTGTCTGTGAAGACTTCCCTCAGATTGGAAGGGAAGTGTCATTAAAAACATCATTAAAATTTTTCTATTCCCAAGCAGGGCCCTACCGTCCCTTAGACAGCACAATTGCTTTCCTGCTGCCTGAAGACCCATTCTTTGGGGCCTAGGCAGCATCTTGAGAAGGATGGAAAGCTCTGGTCATATTCTCATTGCATCTTCTCCCAACACAAATCCCCTCAGGATGCTGCTCAGTGAATGGCTGGCAAACTTCAGCCTTCTCCTCAGCATCGATGACCGGACTGTAAGGAGCACTGTCTCAACCCTTATCTTCCAGGTAGCTCACACACATCTGTGAGGTCCACGTTATTTCTTCCACGTCACATCAATGTCGCACACAAGAAAGCTGTGGTCCGGCTTCCACAAGTGACCAAGGATCAGAGGAAGGGGAGAGCAGAACGCACACTGGAACCCCAGCTGTCTGGCTCCAAGACCAATGCTCCTGCCACCACCCCTGCAGCTGGCTTCTCTCTTGGGCTCCTTTCCAGGCAGCAGCAGGGAGCCCCCGCTGGGCCTGAGTCCTTATTTACTGAGGGCTGCTGGTGAGTTGACAGCAAGAAGCCAGCGAGCATTAACTTGCAACGAATGTGGGTCTCTTCAGCTTTGCTTATGACTCTTTTAATCGGACAAATCTAAATAGGACACTAGCGTGGGTATTTATTTTAATTCAGCCTCCAGACCACAACTGGAGAGCATGTTGCTGCTGGTTCTTAGCAGGTCAATTAGTGGGCGAATGCTGGCATCCTCCAGGGACCGTATCTTGCTTTACAATACTTGGCCTACACAAGCGCCCTTAAATTATAGGAATTGAAATATAACATATTACATACCCGGGTCCACACAATCAAAGGGAACTACCCTAATTATGTTTTGTCAAAAATGGCTCAATGAGGTCCCGAATTGTTTAGGTAATTAAGGGCAAACCAACACTGCTTGTCAAAATTACCCAGTTGCATGTGATTTTCTGTGCTCTGTAGACAAGCCCTATAAACCTTCGTCATTCTTTTGTGTACTTTATAGACTTCCATTTATGTTTACCTTTACAGGCTTATGTGAATTTTTATATTTTACAGGCTCAGTTATTTTTGTGGGTATTTCTCAACTTAATGAAATGGTTCTTTCACAAGCCCCAGTTTCAACATTTACAAGATTCATCACTAAAGACAGCAGTGGGCCTACTTGAAAACAGTCTGTCAATTCACTCTTCTGCCTGGGACATTAACGACATGCAAGAAGCCACGTATGCAGACTGTGTAAGACAGGCAGCGGCTCCCCCAACTCTGAAAGGGGGGGGACCTTAATTGTTATTTCAGTGGCCTTTTTGCATTCATCGCATTTCGTTACTCTTGCCACCACGTCCCAATTTCTTCCTCTCTTTGCAACTAAATCATTCTGAACATGTTATTCTCTGGGACACTGATCCCATTCACATCCATCGGAGGGGAGAAATATAATAAGCTAAAAGTGAATGGATCTGTTTTTCCCTTCTAGTTTGAACACAACAATGGGATGTGTTAAATATCCTTCTCTGACTCTTTTTATTGCAATGCTTTCCTGCACCTAATCACTTTTCCTTCTGCTGTCTGCAGCTGAACAGACACTGGAAGTCAGCTGCAAACCCTCCAGGAGAACAGGTTTTTAAATGTTTCGCTGCCTGCTAATTGTGTGGCATGGTCCCTCGTTCTGCATTTGTGAATGGACTATGCTGTGTGTTGGAGCTAAGCAGACAGCTCAATAATTTGCCACCACCAGTTTTCTCGAGGAGCAAACTCTCCTCTGGGATGCCTGCAGTCAAGGTTAGAAAACCAGGAAGTAGAGAGTTGGAGGACAATCCTAACTTCAAGGATGTCTCAGTGCTGAAGTTCTCACTAGGGTGCCACTGCCCCAAATCATCAGAGCTCTCTTCAAAACCGATGTCCAGTCTCATCCTCATTAATAGTTTTGGTCACCCAGATGAATTCCTTTCATTGCCAGAGAGGAAGAAAAGGCCTTGGTTTTTATGATTTTATAACCCTGTCATTAGAAATGCTTGAAACAGCATTCCACCCTCAGGTTGCATTGTGTGGTTATGAACTTCATTTGATCACTGCTCCATCAACCTGACGTTAACTGCTGCAATTTACAACTGCTCCAGCTCTCCATCTATTATGGTACCTTTAGCACTGGAAAAAGAAAGAGGAGGTGGGAGGCACCTCTGCTGCCCAGGGGATGTTTAAAAGAATGTGATGTCTTGTTAAAACCTGAAGGGGCAATGAGGGAGGGCGGGGAGAGACAGCAAACCAAAGCCTGGTAACAAATAAAGCTCGCTCCTGCTGTGAGCATTGGTGACCCGGCAAGTCCTGCAAGGCCAGGGAGTGAATAATTCACTGTGCGAGTCATAGGCCTCCTGGTAGGCCACAGCATTGCTTTGTCTTACAAATATGTTCTCCCACAGAATCAGACTTTGACAGGC
>PVJN01021980.1:0-33997 GCA_004026805.1 Lasiurus borealis
ATTATCAGTCCACTCCCTTTCTGTGCTCCTGATTCTATTATATTCACCAGTTTATTCTGTTGATCAAATTTTTAATTCACTTAATTTTTAGATTCACTTGTTGATAGATATGTATTTGTTCATAATTTTTTGGCTTTTACCTTTTTCTTCTTCCTCTTCTAAAAGAGTACCCTTCAGCTTTTCATATAACACTGGTTTGGAGTTGATGAACTCCTTTAGCTTTTTCTTATCTGTGAAGCTCTTTATCTGCCCTTCCATTCTGAATGATAGCTTTGCTGGATAGATTATTCTTGGTTGTAGGTTCTTGCTATTCATCACGTTGAATATTTCTTGCCACTCCCTTCTGGCCTGCATGGTTTCTGTTGAGAAATCAGCTGACAGATGTATGGGTGCTCCCTTGTAGGTAATAAACTGTTTTTCTCTTGCTGCTTTTAATATTCTCTCTTTGTCTTTTGCTCTTGGTATTTTAATTATGATGTGTCTTGGTGTGTTCCTCTTTGGATTCCTTTTATGTGGGGTTCTGTGTGCTTCCTGGACTTGTAAATCTATTTCTTTTGCCAGATGTGGGAAGTTTTCAGTCATTATTTCTTTAAATAGGTTTTCAGTATCTTGCTCTCTCTCTTCCTCTGGCACCCCCACAATTCTGATGTTGGTATGCTTGAAGCTGTCCCAGAGGCTCCTTACATTATATTCACATTTTTGGATTCTTTTCTCTTCTTGCTTTTCCAGTTGAGTGTTTTCTGTTTCTTTATATTTCAAATTTTTGACTTGGTTCTTGCCTTTCTCTAGTCTGCTCTTAGGACTCTGTATATTTTTTATTTCAGTCAGTGTCTCTAGTTGGTCCTTTTTTATCTCCTCTTGGGACTCGCTAAATTTAGGCATCATCTCTAGCATCTCTAGTTGGCTCTTTTGCATCTCTAGTAGGTTTTTTTGTATCTCTAGTAGGCTTTTTTGCATCTCCTCTTGGCTCTCACTAAATTTATCCATCTTTTCTAGCATATTCTTGAAAAACCTTATAAACGTGGTTTTCAACTCTATATCCAGTCGTTTTTTCCCCTCCATTTCTTTTGTGTGTGATCCCTCCCCTTGTCTTGGCATTTTCCCTATGTCGGGGAAACTTCTGTACTTGCAAAACACAGAAGCCTCTGTTGAGCTTGGGATGGGTGGAGTCTCAGGGCTTAAGGGACCGCCTTGCCTTCCAGTCGGCTCCGCCCTCCACGGCCCCGGAGTCTCATGTGACTGGGTAATCACTGGAGCGGTCCTTGTGCGCAAGCGCCCGCAGTGCCTCTAGACCGCTGCCTTTCCAGCTCCCCTGCTCCCCATGCGCACCAGGACCACACGAGTCTAGATCTCCAGGGTTTCGCCCGAAACAGGGGCCCAGTGGACTCAGAAGTGGCACAGTTGGGAGGGTCTGTCTCCTGCCCAGTCGCAAAAGCCAGCAGCACAATCAGCAATCTGTCCTCCGTGCACGCTGTGTGTGTGCGCGACCGTGACCAGGCCTCCTATCTTTTGCGACTCCCCTAAATTTCTGTGCACTTCTCCCTTTTCACAGTCCAAACTCCCCCCGTATGAGTTTCGGCTGGGTCTA
Organism: Lasiurus borealis; assembly: GCA_004026805.1. NCBI lineage: Eukaryota > Metazoa > Chordata > Mammalia > Chiroptera > Vespertilionidae > Lasiurus > Lasiurus borealis. The sequence goes on from PVJN01021980.1 coordinate 1,589, forward strand.
GGGTTTAGTATCGTAGGATAAGGGGTTCAATGCCGTTGGGAGTCTCCGTTTCCCTCCCGCCAGAGGAAGCCAGCCAGGTACTCTGGCACCCGCTCTCTCAGTGCGCACGTCTCCGTACCTCAGCTTTTTGCAGTTCCTCTGGGTCTCTGTGAGCCCCTCTCTTTCCTTCTAGTTGTAGAACTTATACTCAGCCAGCTTTCCTGTGGTTCTGGATGATGTCTGTTCTGTCTTTTAGTTGTAGTTTTGAAATTGTTGTGCGAGGCAGCACTGTAGGTGTTTACCTATGCCGCCATCTTGGCTCCTCTCTGCATGTTATATTTTGAATGCCATCATCTTCTCTCCTTTCCCCCTGCCACTGCCCTAGGTGGGTCCTTATCACTTTTGCCATAAATGCCCAATAATCCAAATAAACAAAACTGACCACGGGTCTTCAAGAAACATTTGCTTTTACTGGATCCCAAAGACTCCAATGGCTTTCCATCACATGTAGGAGAGGTCTAGACTCAGTAATCAAAACTTTTCTCAGCTGTTTGCTTTCCCAAATATCTCCCCTACTTCCTGCTGTGAATCCCACCTTCAATCCAATTGGTTTGCTTATTGCTCCACAAATACATCCAGACTCTTTCAACCTTCCTAACTTTTCCTGCCCCAGGTCATCCACCTCCTTCTCAGTCATAACTACTACTGGGAAATCACTCTTCCTTCAAAGTTGGGCTCAATCTTTTTACCTAGGCTGTAGGCAAGTCCTCCCACCTCTGCAATTATATCTTTGATCGTCTGGACTCCTCAGGCCAATCATCTTGTATTGTTAATTATCTTTTATATGTCTGTAATTGCTTCTACAAGCTGACATGCAGTACACTGTGCCATGCTTTTCTCCCAAAATAGACACAAAATTCTATTGTACAATCTACAAGCTCTTTGAAATTTTATGTAAAGATAACTTTGTTCTTAAAATATTTTATTGGTGCTTATCCAGTGTGGCTCAGTGGTTGAACATTGACCTATGCACCAATTGTTCACCAGTTTGATTTCTGGGTTTCAGGCTTGATCCCAAAGTGGAGATCAATCTGGGAGGCAGCAGATTGATGTCTCTCATTCATGTTTCTATTTTTTTCTTCTTCTCTTTCTAAAATTAATAAAAACACATTAAAATTTTAAAAATGTTTTATTGGGATCTGGCAAAGTGGGTGGATGTTACATTAAACTCCTCTGAGAACCAAACAGGAATTACAACTAAAATACAGAGCAAATCAACCTGAATAATCAATCAACTGAAGACTAGCTAAAAATGTTTTATTATTTCTAGTAGAGATTTATAATGTAGAAGAAAAAGAGATGGAGAGTTTTCTTTTTAAAGCAATTTGTCCTTCCTGTGCATATTATATAACCTTTAATTATTTCCAATGTTAAGAAATTTAACCATCTGAACCCTTTTAAAATGATTCAAATGTTGAAATTATTCACCAGTTCAAAAGAAACTGGTGTGAACCTTCCAAAAATATTTAAAAGAGGAAAAAAAGAAAGAAAAACCAAATATTGGCCCTTTTGAAGGAAAAAATAAGCTGACTACCCTTTTATTTTTTTTCAATATTCTGAAAGAATCAAGAATGTACCACAAAATAAGAGAGTTTGTTTCTGTGCTCTTGTTGGTAGCAAGTAACAACATGAAAGAAAGTTCTAGGAAACAAATAAATTTCAGGAAAAGAAATCTTGCCAAATTTCAGGGAACAAAGTAAAGTCTGTGCCTTTGACTGAAAAATATTGATTCCTCCCAAAAGTATAAATTTCACCTCTATATGAATTCTGTTCTTTCCACCAACCATGTATTGGACAAGAGAAGTCATAGAGCTGCAGCCAGCACCAATCTCCCCTGAGCACTCCTGCACAGGAAATACTTAAAATCTGTCATGGGGAAACTTAGGGGGAAGTAGGACTTCTCTGCTCGACTTTGTGTTTCATCACCTCTCACCATGTGATTTCATCTTCTCATAGGGCTTCAGATCTGACCTCTACCTCTGTTTCAGTACTTATTCTCTTCTTTACTCCCTGTATCAGTTTTCTTTTGCATGTGACAAAGTACTACAAATTTAATGACTTCAAACAACATAAATGTATTACTATAGTCCAGGTATGGGTTACCTGGGACCTCTGCTCAGAGAGGATCTCAGTTGATTGAAATCAAGATGTTGACCAGGGCCTCAAACTCACCTGAGTCTTGGGGTTCCTTCCAAGCTCACTGACTGACATAATTCAGCCATTCCCTGTCACATGGCCCTCTCTACAACATGGCAGATTATTTCTTCAAGGGCACAAAGAACATGCTGTGACTTTGAAGCATTATGCCTTCTGGGAAGGTCTGGAATCTTTAAAAATTTTTTATTTTATTTTTCAACTAGAGTTTATATTCAATATTATTTTGAAGGACTGGAACCTTTTATATGATTCACTTGATTAGTTCATGCCCACCTAGTTCATAATATTCACTTTAATTAACTCAAAGTCAACTCCCTTGTGCCATACAAGATAAAAATCATGGCAGTGAAATTATATTTCTGCTTACTCTTGAGGGAATTATACAGGCATGTGCACCAGAAGGCTGGAATTTTGGGGTCCATCTTAGAATTTTGCCTACCACCTTAACCCTCATCCTGACCCAGGTCAATGGGACTCAGTCTTCCATTTACATTTTGGCAAAATAGGTCCCTGGTAATTTCCTTCATCATTCTTGATCCCTGCTCTCAATATGGCTTCCTCACTTTCCTCTCTGGATCCCCACCCCAGCTCCTGTCTCATTGCTCCCACCCCAGTGTACCTGGTGAATTAATGCAAGTTTCCCTCCTTTGTGACCCCTTTGCCTTGTTTCCTCCTCATTCTCTTCCCCCAGGCAGAATTGGAGTGCTCTCTGCTCCCTAACACTTTGCACAGGCCTCTTTGCCAGCCGTGGGAGAGCTACCTCTCCTGATGGCTCAAAGGCTTTTCAGGGCAGGGACCTGTCATATCGATTTTTGTCACTCAGAGTCAAAGCATAGTGAAAACCACACACTAGGTGTTCAGTAAAAGTTGGATCAATGAATGAATGGAAGTCCAGCAGCAAGCAAGTAGAGAGTATGTGGAGGACATGGGAAGAGTTGTCAGCGTGGGAATGTAAAGATAGCAGTAGAGGGCCATAGGCAGCACCTTGTGCTACATGTCAAGTTCAGATTGTCTGAATTTGATTTTGAGACAAACCTAATTGCATGACTATTTTCTCCATTCTTCCCTGTTCCCAGGTTTCTCCTACTCACATGATAAGGCCCTACCCTTACAATTATATTCTTAGGAATCTTCCCAAATCATATTTTTCTGTAATGCCCTATACCAGTGGTCGGCAAACTCATTAATCAACAGAGCCAAATATCAACAGTATAATGATTGAAATTTCTTTTGAGAGCCAAATATTTTAAACTTAAACTCCTTCTAAGGCCATTTCTTCAAAATAGATTCACCCAGGCCATGGTATTTTGTGGAAGAGCCACACTCAAGGGGCCAAAGAACCGCACGTGGCTCATGAGCTGCAGTTTGACAACCATGGCCCTAGACAGAGTTGATACTCATGGATGATGTCCTTAACTGAAAAAAAAAAAAAAAGGAGAAGCCACTTGGGAGGTAAAAACTATTTTGAAATGCAATCCTAAAGCTCATCTTGTAGAATTTCTGCTGATGCATCTTTTTAAAAATAAATTTTAGATCAGAAGATAATGGCTGGTAGGACAGCAGTGAAGGAAAGGGTGGAAGGGAGGGAGGGAGCTAAAGGCAAGTATGTGGATGTGTGTGTTGTGTGGTATGGGGGGGGTGAGGGACAGTTTTGGGGGTTGGTGGACCAGAATCTCTTAGATGGAGAGCCCTGCTACCACTGCAAGCACTCCTGGGAAGCCTGCCCAGGCACAGAAACCATACCACCTTAAAGAGGAGAGCTGCTATGACTAGGAGCTCAGCCTCACCACCACCCAGACTGGCTTCAGACACCACTAGAGACCCTATAGCCAGTCCAGCCAAAGAACCTGCCACTACAGCTACAGACCCACAGACACTGAAACTATGGCCTTCCCAGCTTCAGGCTCCTGTTAGTTCCAGAGTGTGCTTCCCTCCTCTACTGAACCAGTGCTTTGGCCCCAGGACCCACACATCCCAGCACCTGGGCTCTCCCATGACTCTTGGGGTATGTGACCCACCTAGCAAGCCCTTTGCTTCAGCCACAGGTCCTGAGCAACTTGGCACCTGGACCCTTCAGTGATAGCAAAGATGGGGAGACAAAGAAAATTGCCATAAACTCTCAAAGAAAAGAAAAAATAGAAAGGGAACTAAATGAAATGGAGGCATGCAATATGTCAGAAAAAATTCAACATAATGGTCATATAATTCATAAACTGGATTATGAAAATCAACAACTTATGTAAGAATCAAGAGGAAATCAACATTAAACTAGCAGAAGCAGAGCAGTGAATTAGTGAGTTAGAAGATAGGGCAGAGAAACACACCCAATCTGAATAGCAATTGGAGAAAAAAATTAGAAAGCAGGAGGAGAGCCTAAGGGAACTTTGGAACAACACAAAACAAATTAACATATGTATAATAGGGGTGCCAGAAGGACAAGAGGAGGAGCAAGGATTAGAAAACCTTGAAGAAATAATGACAGAAAACTTCCCTGATTTGGGGAAGAAAAAAAATCACACAAGCACCAAGAGTCCCAAAAAAGATGAACCCAAAACACATTGCAATTACAATGGCAAACATTACCAATGAAGAGAGAATCTTAAAGGCTGAAAGAGAGAGACAGAGGGTTACCGACAAACGATCTCCCATTAGATTATCAAATGATTTCTCAATAGAAACACATCAGGCCAGAAGGGAATGGAATGAAGTATACAAAGTGATCTAATGCAAGAGAATCCAAGAATATTCTATCCAGCAAGGTTATCATTCAAAATTGAAGGGGAAATCAGGAGCTTCACAGACAAAAAAGGCTAAGGGAGTTTATCACTACCAAGTAAGCAATGCAAAAAATGCTAGAGGGACTCTTGTAAAAAGAAGAAATAGAAAGAGAAGAAGGAACACAGGCATAAAGAATGAAAATTGCTACAAACAACTACCTATCAATAATAATGTTAAACATAAATGGACTAAATGCTCCAAAATAAAGACATGGAGTGGCTGAATGGATAAGAAAACATGACACATATATATGCTGCCTATAAGAGACCCACCTCAAAACAAAGGACTCACACAGACTGAAAGTGAAAGGATGAAAAAGTATTTTCCAGGCAAGTGAAAATGAAAAAAAAAAAAGCTGTGGTAGCAATACTTACATCTCATAAAATAGACCTCAAAGTAAAGTCCATAACAAGAGATAAGGAAGGCCACTTCCTAATACTAAAGGGATCGATACAACAAGAGGATATAACTCTGGTAAACATATATATACCCAACACAGGAGCACCCAAATACATTAAAAAACTCTGGATGTTATCAAAGTAGAGATTAACAGAAATGCAATCATAGTAGGGGGTCTTTAATATCCCATTGACATTACTAAATAAATCCTCTAGGCAAGAAATCAGCAAAAAACAAACAAACAAAGAAAAATACCCAAACAAACAAAAAACAGCAATCATAAATGACTCACTAGAGCAGATGAATTTAATTGACATCTTCAGAACATTTCACTCCAAAGCTACAGAATATACATTCTTCTCAAGTGCACATGGCATATTTTCAAAGATAGGCCACATACTGGGACACAGACAAAGTCTCTTCAAATTCAAGAAGATTGAAATCATAACAAGCATCTTCTCAGATCACAATGGTATAATATTAGAAATAAACTATAATTAAAACAATCCCAAAAATTCAAATACTTGGAGGCTAAATAGCATATTATTAAACAATTATTGGGTTACCAAAGAGATCAAAGAAGAAATAAAAAACATCCTGGAAAAAAAATGACAGTGACAACACAATAATCCAAAATCTATGGGACACAGTGAAAGCAGTCCTGAGAGGTAAGTTGATAGCATTAGAGGCCTATGTCACAAAAAAAAACATGAAAAACTAGTAATTATCTAACTCTACTACTTAAATAATTAGAAAGCAACAAGAAAAGCACAGAGTGAACAGAAGGAAATAATAAAGATCATAGTGGAAATAAATGACAGAGACAAAACAAAAAAACAAACAAACAAAAACAATATAAAAGATCAATGAAACCAAGAGCTGGTTCTTTGAAAGGATAAATAAGATTGATAAACCTCTAGCCAGGCTCACCAAGAAGCAGAGAGAGAGGCCCCAAATAAACAAAATCAGAAATGAAAGAGCTGAAATAACAACAGACCCCACTGAAATATAAAGAATTTTAAAACAAACAAACAAACAAACAAAAACTATGAGCAACTCTATTCCAACGAACTTGTCAACCTAGAAGAAATGGACATGTTCCTAGAAAAATATGACCTTCCAAAACTCAATAGGAAAGAATAAAAATATCTGAATAGGCCTATAACTATGGAGGAAATTGAAGCAATCATCAAAAAACTTCCTGCAAACAAATGCCCTGGACCAGACAGCTTCATAGAGGAGTTTTACCAAACATTCAAAGAAGAACTAAAACTACCCTCCTCAAACTATTCCAAAAATTCAAGAGGAAGGAACACTTCCAAGCTCTTTCTATGAAGGCAGCATTATCCTAATTCCAAAACCAGATAAAGATACTACAAAGAAAGAGAATTATAGGCCAATATCCCTGATGAACATAGATGCTAAAATCTTCAACAAAATCCCAACAAATCGAATCCAGCATTACATTAGAAAGGTCATACACGATGACCAAATGGGATTTATTCCAGGGATGCAAGGATGGTACAATATCCACAAATCAATAAACATGATACATCACATAACCAAATTGAGGGATAAGCCGAAACTGGTGGGTAGAGCGTCGGCCTGTGGGCTGAAAGGTCCCAGGTTAGATTCTTGGTTGGTGCAAGAGGCAGCTGATCGATGTCTCTCTCTCATCGATGTTTCTAATTATCTCTTTCCCTTCCTCTCTACAAAAAAAATCAATATATTTAAAAAAATGAGGGATAAAAATCACATAGTCACATCAATTGATACTGAAAAAGCATTTACAAAATCCAACACCCTTTCTTGATAAAAACTCTCAGCAAAGTGGGAATAGAGGGATCATACCTCAACATATTAAAAGCCTTATATGAGAAACCTACAGCCAACATCATACTTAATGGGCAAATACTAAAACCATTTCCTCTAAGAACAGGAACAAGACTGGGATCCCCACTCTCAACATTCCTGTTTGACATAGTACTGGAAGTGATAGCCATTGCGATTAGACAAGAAGAAGAAATAGAAGGCATCCAAATTGGAAAAGAAGTAAAACTCATTATTCCCAGGTAACATTATATTGTACATAGAAAATCCTAAAGATTCCATAAAAAAACTACTAGACTTAGACAATGTAGCAGGATACAAAATTAACACCCAGAAATCACGTGTTTTTTTATACACCAATAATGAATTCATAGAAAGAGAAAACAAAAAAACAAAAACAATACCATTTACCATTGTACCAAAAAAAAATTTTTTTTTAAATTAAGATATCTAGGAATAAATTTAACTGAGGTAAAAGACCTGTACTCCAATAACTACAGGACACTGAAAAAAGATATAAAGACACAAACAAATGGAAGACTATACTGTGTTCATGGATTGGTAGACTCAACATCATTAAAATGTCCATGCTACCCAAAGTAATCTATAGATTTAATGTAATCCCCATTAAGATACCAATAGCATATTTCATAGACCTAGAACTAATTCTCCAAAAATAGACCCTGAATAGCTGCAGCAATCTTGAGAAAGAAGAACAAAGTTGAAAGTAGACCCTTCTTTCCACTCCCACTGCATCCTGCCATCTAATCAACTCCACTTTTCAGTCTCTTAGGAGGGCCCTCTCTTCAATCACTGGCCATTCCTCATGCACACACAACCTACTGATTTTCACCTCTTATCCTTAGTCAGTCTGTTTCTACCACCAGGGAGGCAGGTGCTTCAAAACCCACCTTGACACTTCCTTTCCGAAACTCTCCCTAACAAAACCCATCTCCTACTTGGTACCTACAAGCACTCTGTATTTAGGATGGAATTCGCATGTTTTTATGTGTCTATGTTGTTTATGGTCTTAACTTAGTAGTAATGTCAATAATAAAAACAATTACTACTTATTTAAGGGCTGCTATGTACCAGGATAAATGTATATGTATATCCTATATAATAAAGAGCTAATATGCAAATGGTTGTCACACCCTCATGCTGTAATGCCATACCAGCTCAGACACTCAGCACTGGGGAGAGAGGAATGGGTAACTGCCAGGCACAAATGAGCTCATGAGAGAGGAATGGGGACCAGCCAGGCTGTAGCCCAGGAGAGGGACAAGCCTCCTGCCCTGAGGTCCCGGCTGCCAGTTGCTGGGACTGTGGCCAAGGAGAGGGACAATCTACACGCCCCATGGCTCAAAAGGTCCCCACAGTCTGGGGGCTGGGATTGTAGCCCATGAGAGGGACAAGCTGCCCACCCCACAGTCCTGGGTGCCAGTGCCTGCAGCTGCAATCCATGCAAAGCCATTGGCCCATGGTCCCCTGTGGATGCAGCCAGCCTGGGTGAACCTGGTCCAGGTCCTGGGTGCCTGCAGCTGGCTGGAGGAGGGAATCCTGGGTCCCAGCTGCAGGGTGAGTCAGAGGTGGTTATGGGTGATCAGGCCAGCAGGGGAGCAATTAGGGGCAATCAGACAGGTGGGCAGAGGGGTCAGGGGCAATCAGGCAGGCAGGCAGGTGAGTGGTTAGAAGCCAGTGGTCCCAGATTCTGAGAGGCAGTCAGACATCCCCTGAGGGGTCCTGGATTGGAGAGGGTGCAGGCTGGGCTGAGGGACCCCCCTCCCATGCACGAGTTTTGTGCACTGAACCTCTAGTATGTATATATAGATGTGTGTGTGTGTGTGTGTATGTGTGTATGACTGTGTGTGTGTGTGTGTGTGTGTGTATATATATATATATATATATATATATATATATATATATATATATTTGTGTGCATACTAGTATAACTAGTGTGTATATAGTGTGTATGTGTGTGTGTGTGTACACACACACACACACACACACATATAAAAAGTTTATTGATTTTTAGAGTGAGAGGAAGGGAGATGGGGAAGGAGTTGGGTGGATGGAGGGTTGAATCATTGGTGAAAGGTAAGAAAGAGGCCAAGGAGACTCTGGGCATGTTCTCTAGTAAGAGGACACTAAGGATGGTCCCTTGTAAACTTTAACATTTTGCTCAATGTTGCCCAAATGAAAAGAGGCCATTTATTCATAGGGTTGAAACAGCAAGGACTCTGAAGGTGTATGGGCAGACTGTTTTTGTTTTTTAAGCAGATTCTCATAATTTGATCAGCTGCCTTCTGCACACCCCCTACCAGTGACATATGCCCTGACTGGGAATTGTACCAGTAACCTCTTGGTTCATGGGCTGCTGCTCAACCACTGGACCACTCTGACCAGGATGATATATATATATATAAGAATACTAAGAGGCTATGGTTGAAGGGTGTCAAGAGATAGCTTTCCCAACCCTCTCCAATTCCTTCCTTGTCCAACCTGTTATGCCTAAATTCTCTAATAGGATTACATGTCATTGTGAAGTGGAAATTCTCACCCTTATTTCCTTCAACCCCACCTCCTCACACCTCAGTGTTCAGTGCAAAGACTTCTGGGAGGGGCATTCTAAACTGTTAACAGCAAAAGCCAGAGGATTCTATTCCATATTGGCAGTTGACTGAAGACAGTGAAAGGGAGAGGTCTTTCAGGAATGGGCTGGGAATGAGAAGAGTAGGGAAGGGAGATGCCGAGCCTTAGGAGGGGTAGACTCCCAGCCCAAGTTTCTCCTAGCTACTGGCTGAGCATGCTGAGTCATGTCCAGAGCCTCACACCTCTCTCAGACATTCCTACATGCCTCTGAGAGGGTCCACTGGGCTCAGCCCTGCATGGGATCCAGGGATGAATCAGACATGGATCCTGTCCTCAAAGAGCTTACTGTTTAGTGGTAGAAAGTGCCAAGTACCAGAGCAAAGGCAATTCCAAGGGCCACGAGGCTTCAGAAGAGAGAAATATGTAGGCTAGGCATCAAGGAAGGTCTATCAGGGGAGGTCGCATTTGAGCTGGAGTTAGAAGGATGGCAGGGAATTTTCCCTTATAATCAGGTTGAGTCATGGTGATGGATACCTTCAGTCCGAGACTTATCTATAGGGGTTGGTTTGGTGGGGGGTTGACTCTTTGCTGAAAGGTAAGAGGCCAAGGAGACTCTGGGCATGTTCTCTGGTAAAATGACACCAAGGATGATCCCTTGCAAGCTTTAACATTTTGCTCAATATTGCCCAGATGAAAAGAGGTCATTTATTCATAGGGTTGAAATAGCAAGGACTCTGCAGGTGTTTGGGCAGACTCTTGGCCCCATTATTCTCTGAATCTGTGATTTGGAGGGGAAGCCAATGACACACCTTAGGGCCTAGGCAAGATTTCTCAGTTACTGAATGCCCTCATTTGAGCAATGATGCTTCACAGTAGGATGGAAGATGGGTCTCCAAGAGGGAATAAGCTCAGGACTGCTCACTTGAATTTGCAAGAATGTGAAGTCGATGTTTAGCTCATGCTGCCAGTGGAAACAGTATGAGCACATGTTTTGGGGAGTCTGCAGGCAGTGTTGGATGGTTTGCTCAGTGGTTGTAGCATTGGCCTGCACACCAAAGGATTATGGGCTCGATTCTTGGTCAAGGGCATATATCTGGGTTACAGGTTCAACTCCCAGCCCCAGTCAAGGCATGTGTAGGAGACAACCAATTGATCTCTCTCTCTTTCTCTCTTCCCTCTCTCACTTCCACTTTTCTAAAAATCAATGGAAAAAATATCCTTGGTGAGGATTAAGAACAAAAAATATCTGTAGGTAGACAGAAGTGAGAAGAGGACAGGAGCTGACATTGGGTGGGTTGGAGATGGTATTAAGTTGCTTAATAACAAAAAATGATCAAGAAGGGGCAATTGGATGATGATATAAAGACAGAGGGGAAACTTTAAATATTGAATCCAGCTTCTGCCTTTTTCACTGTTTTAAAATTATAGCTCTATCATTTTGTGGAGATTACATATGTGATCTTATAAAAGTTCCCCCCTCCCCCCACAGGGAAATCATTACTCTTTTAAAACATGTACACTATTCAAGAACAATTTTTTTGTTTAATCTATGATGGTACACATCCTTTGGATTTTTGTTTTTAAGCACAAACATAACCAGTATTTCCCTAGGATTCTCATTACTTGACACTGAGTTGGATTGATCATTGGAAAGGTCAAGCAATTTAGTGAAACTTTATGAAAAAGAAGCTGGCAGATAAAAATTAGTCAATTAAAGGGTACAGAGCCAAAGACAGGCCTGAGAGAGCAGCAGCAAGTCTTAGATGGTCAGACAAGAAAAGGAAGGTATATGGTGACTTACACAGATTGAACCTGTAACCACAGCATGCAGTGGCCCTCAATCCTCAAAACCCTTAGGTAGGGGACATCATTCTCTGCTTGGCCTTGCATACACCTAGCTGGCAGAAGGAGCCTGGATCCTAGGGGTGTAATGCTCACATCTAGAATGAGATGAATCTTGTCTCTAGTCAACTTAGGACTAGTAAGGCTAAATGTACCTAATTTGGAAAGGAAGCTTTGTGTCTTCTCAGTTATGCTCAGTGTCTGTACTTGTGGGGCAAGGACTACCATAGAACAGTGCAAATAATCTCAGGGTATCAGGGAGAGGGAGGCAAAGGATAAGGGGCAACATGGGAAAATTGCCTTTGGGGATTCTCCCACATTGGTATTCTTGCCTCCAAACTCTGTGTCTCATCATTTGCCTCAAAAGTCCAGCTTTCCCGTGCCTGTTCCAAGCCCAAGTGAAATGCCCTTTAATACTTAGTGTGGCAGGTCTCTTTGGGTCTAATTTCTCTTCTGACAGAATCCCTACATCATAGTCTGATTGCATTCTCATCCCTGGGACCATAGTTTGCTTTCGGTTCACTCTTCTTCCCCTCTTTCTCCTTCCTGCCACTTCTCAGATTACACTTTGCTAGTCTTTGATCATACTTGTATCCAATTCAGTTTGTCCCTCATTATTAGTTTGGTTTTCTGGGGGAAAGATCTCCTTAAGAGGAATGTTACTATTTTTATAAACAACAAAAAAAAAATAATTGCACTAACAGAGATCCCTAATCATTTGATAAACTAAAAAGGAACAGAAGGTGAATATGATTTTTGTGGGGGTGGTATGCTGTCCCTTATGAGAGGGAACAGAAGCAGGAAGCTGGTTCTAGTGTAGGGTGAGAGGAGCTGGTGGTGGTACTGCTCAGACTGCAGGCTCTGCAGGGCCCAGGAGGGTCTGAGTCTCAGGCTGACAGGTATGGTGGGAGTAGGCCCTTTAGAGTCTTCTTACTGAAACTCTCTGCCCTGATTTTTGGCAGGGGAGCCAAGGGCTTGTGGCACACAAAACTTCACAGTGACTCAAAGGTCAATCACCCTGCAAATGATCTATGGAAGGAGTTGAAAAGCACCAAAGTGATTTCAAATAGAGTCTCAATGACAAGTTAGTAGGCTGTTTGTAGACTTTATTGTTTAGTTGTGGTTTGGGGTACAAGCATAGAATTCAGTAACTTATATAGAAAAATGTTGGGAGATTCCCAAAATGCCAAGACAAGGAGGGAATCAGTTGAAATCATGGAGTTGCCTTTTAAGGACTCCTTAGGGCTCACTTCTGCCTCAAAACCTTCTTTATGAATTTCTAAAAAAGGGTCTAAAGAGTTTTACTCAAACTGGGCTCAGAACTCATGGTGGCTCAGGTCTCCCTGTCAGGCTGCATGATGAAATTGGAGGAGCATATCTGTGGTGGTGTGATCCATCCTGCCTCATGGGCTGCTGCTCTACCCTCTCGGCTGCTCAGATTGGCTCTGCATTCTCCCACCTTCACACCCAGGCAGCTGCATGGACAAAAGCCTTCCTATCTCCATTTCTGCCCAGTGAAATCCTCTCTCTCCCTCAGCCAAATTCAAACATTATTTCCTCCATAGAACTTTCTGAGTGTTCTTGTTAGAAGTCAATACTACCTCAGCACCACAGCACCACCATTTGGTTGGGTGCTTTCCTAGATTCTAAAAACTGGCAAGCATGTCAGTGAAGATCTTCTCTCCCTCAGCTGAGCTGTAAAGTACAAATGAAAGGAAGATCATTGAGCCCAAGGTCATGATAAGGAAGAAAGTCAGCACTTTCAGCAGTTAAATTCCTATAAAGGGGCTTCTCACTGCACTCTGCTTGAGGAAGTGCCTGCACGGGCTCCTTATGGCCTTGTCTTTGCAAAAGCACAGTCGGGTCTGTACATGTAGGATTTGAGCAGCTGTGGCAAGGCAACCCTGACCACGTGGCCTTTTTTATTCTCCGGCTGACCTGATCAAAGGCCACTTTGGAAACAGTTCTGTCCTCACAGCCTCTAAGAGCTGTGGGAGGCAGGAGTAGAGGAGGAAAGACAAATGTCAAAATTTTTGGATGATCCTGGGTAGTAACTGGCCAACTGGGGGATGAGAATGGGTGACAGAACCTTTCACCTTTGGGGTCAGCAGCCTGCCTGGCTGCAGGGCAAGGAGGCCAAAACATCTGTCAGCTGGGCAGAGCTATTCTGAATGAATCGCCTTTGTCTTGTTGGGGGCAGGGAAGAGTATGTGTTCAAAAAGCCAGGAAGCCCAGGTGATGGCAAGAAGCCCAGTCACCAGCAAACAGAAGAGGCTACCAACAATGGAAAGAAGTATGGGGGAGGAGGGTCAGGAGGAAAGGGTCTTCACCTCTCTTAAGGAGCTTCCTGTGGCAGAGGATTGAGAAAGCCAGGAAGTACCCTGTTGACTCAAAGAACCTACACAGTGCTGGCAGATTGGGCTCCTGGCTACCTCCCTGGCCAACCTACTGCTAACCATGTGAGCAAGCTCTCATTTACTGCCAGCTCAGATTAATTTGAAGAAAAATAGTGATCCTCTATCACAGAGTCACTTCTCTACCCCAGACCTTTTTCTCACTCCCCTCCCACCCCACCCCCAGTGCTGGCTCTTTCTCAGCCACAGCTAAAGTAGACAATGGCCATTAGCAACTGACTAATTTTTGAGTCAACAAACTACCAATGCTAAGAATTCCTGAGAAAGCAAGGATTCAGGGTTTCAAAAAGAAAGTAAGACACAAGACTGACAGACTTGAAAAGGAATGTTCTGGCCCATTGCTCACTAAAGGAATCCCTTGATTTTTTGGCATAGAAATGGAAGAGCTGGAAGAGTCCTTAGAAACCATCTATTCCATTTTTCCCCTGAGGGATGAGACACTTGGTGATGCCAGGAGCTAACATGGGCAACAAGTCAAGTCTTCCTGATTCCCACATGAATGTTCTTTTCCACAAAGAGTATGTTTCTGGACTCCTTTATGTTCATTTCAATAAAACACATGATCTTTTAAAACACAAGCTCATGCCATAACATCATAATATGCACTATGAAGTGGTTATATTACTACTATTAATCACCAGCCAAAGACATACATGATAGCGAGATGTCCATATAACTTGTTAATATAACCATTTAATTTTTAATTTCTTATACTTTATTTTTCATGACATGGACTCCATGAGACTTTAAATTATTCTACAAACTCTAAAAAAGATAAGCCAAAAGTAGAATAAACTTAAATGGCATTGGGGCATTAAATTTCAGTGTATAGTCAGTGAACAGATAAAACTTTATACTCTCAGCTGGGGGATTATGGAAGCCCAGTGGCTTCTACATAGCACTAAACAGCAGCCGCATGCCACCTGGGTCGTTCCTCCCTGGCTCCCAGTGTGATTCTTCTCTCTAGCTCCTGCTTTGCTGTCTGAGGTGGATTCTGTGACTGGGGACGGGGATCTGTTTGGAATGCCCTTTCTTTGCCTTTAACTCATTCTTCAAGGCCCAACTCAAATGTCTTTTCTGTGAAGTTTTTCTGGGTCCTCCTTTCATCCCTCAGAGTGGCACAAACCCTTGCCTATTCTAATACCCCTGTCTACAACGTCCCTCTACTGGGTGTCTGATGGCCCTGGAGATGTAATTGTTTGTAATTCCTCAAGGGTTACTATGAGGATTTTTTGTGTCATTTGGTAGAACAGATTTCCACAAGGTCTGGTTCACTAGAGACAAGATGTCACTCCTGGTGTTGGGCATTGAATAGGGAGATGAGGAGAGAGGAGCAGGCTGTGGAGGTGTTTGCAGGAAAGGCTTGTTGAAATTGTGGAGGCTGAGGTGGTCTATGAGACCAAGGCCTTGGTACTGACCTGAGTTTCAAGAGAATCCCCTTAGGGAGGGACTAAGAGGCTGCAGTAGCAGCTGCCTTGAGCCATATGATCAGAAAAGCACTAAACCTTTGAGGCCAGAGCTAATATCCCAAGGGAGAAAATGGCACTCGACTCTGTGTGTCACCTGATTGGCCTAGTAAGCTGGCCCCAAGCTCCCACTGTTTGGCTTGAGGCTTACTGTTGGGAAAGAGGGAGTTGCCATAATACTGAGTCAGGAGCCAGTAAAGATGGGAAAGGGCTGGCTGGGGTTTGGAAACTGAGCCTCTGATCTTGGCTCTGTTGCTTGTTGGTTGTGTGGCTTTAGGCAAATTTGCTTCCTTGAAAGGGTCTCAAATAGAACAATCCAGATTAGATGACAAGATGAATTCGAAAGTTCCTTTCAAGTTTAAAGTTTTAGGATGGAGGCCTGTGTGAGTTCAATTCCCACCACAAAACCTGTTCATTGGTGTCTCTGGAGGGAGTTGTGCACAAAAGTTGACACTTGGTCCCTTTGGAAATAGCTAAGTCAAATTGGCCCAGCAAGAAGTAATTCACAACTTGGTGATCACATTGGCATGAGGTTGTACATTCAACCAGGGAGCTCAAACCAAAAACTGGTTTTCCTTGGGTGCTCAAAAATATTTTATTTAATTTAGTTTTTAAAAACTATTTTAGAGATATATGAATATTAGTTTCAGAACAATGGTTCTCAAAAACTAATTTTACAAGCCAGGAATATGAAAAGTAAGTGGTGGCAGAGGGGGATCCACTTGGAGCAGCATTGTTTCTTTTTTCTTTTGCTTTACATTGAAAAGCCCAAATTTTTCAATTGAAAAGCAAAGGAGATTTTAATGGCAAAAAAAAAAAACCACAGTAAAGAGGACATAATTTCAGTGTAAAAGATAGTCCTTTATATTGAATCTATTTCTGAAAAAAAAGTATCTTGTCCAAGTGTGAGTGAGGACTGTGCCTGGGTCTGTGGATTGGCCCTGGGGATGAGCAGTTTAGAGGTGCCAGTGCCATTTGATGGGGAATGGATTCACACTACTGTGCATTTGTTCTTTTAGTGACTAGCTCACACTAAAAGAAGTTACTATGACAGTCTCTGACCCTGTCTCGCACACCCCTGTGCCTTCTTGATTTGGAGAAAGGATATTCATAGAAGCATATCAAATCTACATCCATTCTTTTCTATTTCCCTCCAATTTCAGAGGAAGAATACTTTTCTTCTGCTCATCGGATTCTTTCTCTCAAGGCCTCTTCTATCAAACCTCTGCGGAGAGTTGTTGGTGAAATAAAGTCCAGCTCCAGCATCTGCCCCCTCCCCAGCCCCAGGCTGACACAGACCCCGCCCACATGACTCCTAGTCCCTGCTGCTCTGAAAATGTGCAGTCTTTGTCCTGCTCCCTCACATCCAAAGCCCCTGTTGCCCACTTGCTACCTGGTTTTCTAGCCTCACAGCTGTGGAAACAATTAAAAAAACAAGAAGCCACTTGCCGAAATCCAGAGACCTTTCTCTTGGCTGTCCTCAAACCCAACCTGTCCATAATCTTTAAAATGCTCCCATGCTCCTTGAAACTTCCTTCCACTTGCCTATGTGGGTCTGGCCACATTTCATTCTCCTCTCCCCACTCCCCAAACTCCTCTGCTGCAGGAGCTTTGTAATTGAAGTCAAGGTACAGTCTGCCTTCCCAAGGCCAGCCAGAACTTGACAAGATGGCCCTGACTTGGAGGAAACTTCATTTCATCTTCCAGGAAAATGGGAAGAAGTTGAGACTGCCTGGGTCTTTCCAGCAGAGTGGAGAAACACTAATCTTTCAGAGTTAGGCTTGGTTTTTCCATTTTTATTCCACAGTCTCTCACCTAAAGTTAGCTTTCTATAGCCATCAGCAGTGCTGCCCTGAGGGCCTCCTGGGTGTGAAGTACTCTGCTGTGAGCTTTTGAGGACTGGGATGTTAACACTCATGGTTTCTGCCTTCACAGTGTTCCCTAGTCCTGGGTGATAAACTGATGCCTCAGCTGCCTGGAGGCAAGGTGATGGGGCAGGAACTCTGGGAACTGGGTCCTCGTTAGGGGAGTGTAAAGACCCTCTGCAGGAACTGAGAAAAGTGGCCAAAGCGAAGCCAGTTGGACTCCTGCGTAACACTTTGGCTAACGCTTCATTTGTCCTTCAGAGTCACCCTGGCATTATCAACAAAGAATAATGCCTGATCCTTCTTGAAGTAAAAAGCATTTAGCAGCACTTCACAAAAAATTCTATTGTAAATATTGTGCCCTGCCTCAAAATTATTTTTTTTTTTAAAGAACACTGTTAATTCACTTCAAGCCCACTCAGTGGCTAAAGAATTTAGAGAATTCAGCTAGAGAGCTTTGTAATAATTGAACAAGTAGCTCAATTATTCTGGTTTCATTACACAATGTAGTAGGCATTCTTTGCATGAAGGAATTAAAGCACATTTTCTCTGGCAAAAGGCAACAGTATTTGATTTAAAGACATATCCTACACAAGTGGTTCTTGACTAAATGTAGTTCCATTTAGAAATAAGGTTTTTCACATGATTTAACCCCTTGTAATCTGGCCTCAGCTGGCTTATTCAAGGAGGAGGAGGTTAGCTCAGACTTGTTAATTTTATGTTTAAAATAATTTGTGAAAATTCTGAAATCGACACTAGTTTGCACCAGGCATTGAAATCCCTAATCTTGTTCCCACAACTCAACAGATTGTCTGGGTCCCTTTAACTATTTTAAAATGTTCCCTCCTAGCTTGCCTTTCAATCCTGGGCTGGGACTAGAAAGTGAGAACTAAGCCTATCACCACCAAAGGACCCCATCAGAGACAATGGCTTCTCTTGCAGAGTTGTCTTACTCTTGTGGGACAACCCCAGCCCTTCTCCTGAGGTAAATGCATAGGCAGCCTCCCCACCCACCCCCCCCATTCCCCACCCCCCACCAACCCCCTGGGCATGCTCCTTTGTACAATTTAGAAGGTGTCTCACACCTTGGCAAGGAAGCAGGGGCTGAATTTGCTGCAGCCTGAACCTTGCACATGTGGCCCCAAGTAAAGGGGGCTTTGAACACTGTTCTCCCTGGCCAATCCCCTTCCCAATTCAAAGGCTGAAAAATGGGCAGATGCCAAGGAACGGGTGACATCTGTAAATCAGATATGGTTTGCCAGCATGTAAAAATGCTCCAAGCTTTCTATAGATTTTTGGATTTACAGGGCCTCTTACCAGTCTGAACCATTCCTGCTGCTGCATAGAGTGGAGGGCTGGGGAACATGGTCTCCAAGATTCTAGCATCTTATTACAGATAAATTACCTTATAGGTCAGTGATGGTGGCAAAATTACTCTCAGCAGGGAGTTGGGGTTGAAAGGGAAGTGTTATAAACTGATGCTATTAAGAGTGGTTGGGGGAGATAAAATATCTGTCTCACAGGGATCACGAGTTGAGTGATTAAACCTGTGTGATTCTGCTGTTAGACTGGTGCCCATGAGCTCAGGCATGTTCAGGGTAGTATGGCTGGAGACTAAACTGTCCAAAGAAGAGGTCCTCCCCTCTCCCCCACGTCTTCCAGTTCTTTCTTTTACTGTCAAGTTTCTTGAAAGAAGAGTCTACATTTGCTGCTCAATAGCCTGACTGAATAGGACTGAGGGGAGAGAGCCAGTGTGTCTAATTGCTGAAGCTGCTAACCCTCCTCCTCCCCGCAACTTATTTGTCAGTGTAGTGTTCTAAGCTGATGATTTCTCTTTTCTGTTTTACACTGCCCTCCTTGGACTCCAGTTAAACGATCGTCACCTGGCTTTCCTTCTACCCTCCTCCTGTTTTCTTTTCTGCTTCTTCACCATTAGTTCCTAAGCCGAGTGCATCTCAAAGGGCGAAAGCCTGAGCTTTCCTCCCTGATCTCCATCTTCTGTGCTGGAGTTATGATGTATTCCGGTGTTTCCAGTACAACAGTTACGTGATGACTCACAGATTTGTAACTTCTGGTTCTGATCTATTTCCAGATCTCCATGCCCAGATTTCTAACTGCTATCTATCCTGCTAGCCCCTCAACACGTTCAAATCCATCATCTTTCCCCTCTATTTTGCCCCTCATTCTGGTTTTTCTAGAGAAACACTCTGCAGTGCAAAGGGCAAGGACTTTGGGGCCACACACCTAGGTCAGAACTTTTCTGTGTAGCATTTGAAGCAAGGTACTCTTTCCTCATTTCCATGAATGCTACCGATGCTTTTTTTTCAACATGTAAGCACTTTTACATGTTGGTTCCTTTGCCTGTTTCTTATGACCAAGAACATTGTCCCTTTCAAGTGGGCTTGCCTCATTCTCAGGTGGTTCCTGGGACACCTAGCAGGAACCTTTAAGAAATAGAAACTCTAAAAAGGCAGAGGAATGTGGGCTCAGAGCCACTAAGACCAGCCAGATAAAATGTTCAAAAGATGGTTTTGTCTAGTTTTAATGTAAGAATGTACATTTTCTTCCCTGTACCTCCCTCAAATCCATGCCAGTTCTTCTGAACCATCTCTGACATTGGTCCCTTCTTGCTGCCTTGAGGGGAAGTTACCTGGGTCCATGCAACCATTCTGTCTGCCAGAAGATTCTTCCATCCCACCAACCTGCTCACCACCAGTGCCAAAAGCACTACTCTGATCACATGAAGTCCCTGCTTCACCTTCATTTTCAAGGGTTTTTAGAACCCGCTTCAAACCTAGTTTTCTGCCAAACTTAGGTTGGCTCAATCACAAGGCATGCTTGAGACCAAAGTGACACAGAATCTGGGGTGAAGGGTAAGGAAGGTAGCCAGTGTCCTATTCAGTGGCATCCAATTTAGAGCTTAGGGGCAATGTTTTGGGGCCCTGGCGATGCTCAAAGTGAAATGCAGGCTTCACCTGCACCTGGATGCTGGGCTCTAGCTTCTTTCAGGGAAGGAGCCTGACAAGTCCTAGACAGGGGATCAAAGCCTGTGTCCAAACTTAGTAACTTTAGAAATCAAGGCAGTGCTAGAGGACCAATGGGAAATCCAGAGTCTCGGGAAACTGAGGCAAACTTGCACCACAAAGTGCAGAGCCACGTGACAGGGGAAGAGGAAGAAGCAATGCTGTGATCCTGGGCTTAAGGCAGCAAGTTATTTCTGGTCTCTAAAGGCAGAAGGTCAGCTTTTTATCTTCCTATTCCCTAGCTTTGGGTGAGAATCTTGCAAATAGTGCTTGCTTAATTGGTTTAACATACCTACTAGCCTCATCTCCTTCCAAAGAAGGTGCTGGGTGCTAAGAAAGTTCTCTGCATCACTTGAGCAATGGAAATTTTCACTGCCAAGATGGAAGACACATAGTGGTGTGGTGAAATCAAAATATGGGGTGTTGAGTCCAAGTTCATTATCTCCCAGAATTGAAGAATGACATTGCCAATAAAAATGGCTAGTGGAATCAAAGTTTGAGAGCATCCATGCAAATTAAGGTCTATTAGTCCAGGTGTAGAGTCCCACATGGCCATAAGCCACGTGGGCACCGGGGATGTACTCCCCCACCACAGGAACATCAGGAACCCATTGCATGCTGGGGAAAAAAGGGGAGGAACGAGAGGAAGAACTGCCTTTTAACTTAGAGGATGATACAGCCTTGCTAGCTTTTGATTGGCCTTCTCAAAGAATTTTGCCTTACTAATATCCTTGGGATTGGTTTATATGCCTCATTGTCTTGTGATTGGTTATCTGAATGCTGTCTGTCTTAGCAACAATGTTCATACATTTTAAAGTTCATGCCTTTCATACATGCCTTCCTTCCCCACCCAGTTGGGGTGTCTTAGTAATTCTGCCTAGTTGGGGTCCCAGTTTTACTTTTTCCTCCTCCCTCCCTCAAGATCCTTGTCTATCTAGCTTCCCTTTGTTTCCTCAGGGGTGGTGGTGGTGAGGGGGGTGTTTGATAAATTTCCATCTTAGGTACATAGTAGAATGCTTAGCCAGTTTCAATTCTTTTGGAGTTTTAGGAATAATAAAGGATCCTTATCATGGTCATTTGGCCTTTCTTTTTCCACTTCAAAGACCTGAAAGTCCCTCCAGTTCAGAAACAATGAATGGTCACCCTATGCTGGGAGTGGAACTGCCCTTCAGTCCTGGTGCCCTGCTACTCCTTGCAGCTTCTATCCATCCCATGGATCCCATTCCAGATTTATTCTTTTTATTATTAATAGCTAACATTTACTGAGTGCTTACTGTGTGCCAAGCACTGTGCAAAAGAAAACTTTGCCTCATTTCTGGGTGATTCAGGATGAGTAGGAATGCCAAGTAAATAGAAAGAAATCCTGAGGAGTTAGGGGAGGGAAGTTCTCACCTGCTGGGGCCAGCTAGGAAAGCCGGCCTTTCAAAGATGGTTTTGCAACTCAATTTCAGTTTCACACTTGCTGCCTGCTGAAATTCAGGTGGAGCATATGTATGCTTTTCACACTTGACCTCTGTCAGCCTCTACTGGGTCTGGTAGCATTCATGTTGTGTAGGGGCACAGAAGAGAGTTTCTCCCCAGCTCCTCCAGCCTCCTGAAGGCAATGCTAACATTTCTTCAATGGGGCAAAGCTTCCTTCTTTGAGTCAATGGAAAAAGGCTTAAAATGCAAACAGTTCTGCGGGGGGTGGGGGGGTGGGGGGGTGACAACAGGGGGTTGCCTCCTATTTACCAGGGTCAAGAAGCAAGGAAGGACTCCAGTTTTCTGGCAAGGGCTGGGAAGAGGACATGCAGGAATCCTGAATGTCTGCCTGAAGGAGAAGGGGGAAAGAAGGGGGCAGGTCCTGAATACAGCTAAAAGCTTTGCAGGCAAACCTTCTATCCATAAAGTCCCAAAGCACCCACCCAGCCAGAGACAGGATAGTGGTTTATAGCCACCCAGAGTAAGGAGCCAAGAAAGTTGACTAGCAGGGCCAGATTGACATTCTGGTTGATGAAATGGGGACCCAATATGAAGCCGGAGCAGTCAGGTGCAAGGGTCCCCAGGGCAGCTGCTCTTCCCCGCAGCTGTCTCAGAGACTACACAACAATGCCCAGGCCCCCTTTTCCCAAACTCATGACTTGAGAAATAACTCCTTTAAAATGTTTTGGAAGTGTGTATAAAGTCTTAACAAAGCATTTGAAATGCAAAGATTTGTGTGTTTAGTAAGCACAAAATAAATTGCCTTCATTGAAAAGAATAAAAGAGGATGAAAAGTGGAACTGATCCAGACTATATGTCTTATTCAAAGAACTGTACCCTTCAGCCTCCTCCCTTTGTGACAAATGTAACTAACCTAAACCCCTAGTTCTATAACAATAAACCCATTTCAGAACAACCCCCCCTCCACACCCCACCTCCCCCCGCTGCTTAGTTCACCTTTCATTTCTCTTGACAGTGCAAGGATGAATCTAGAATATAAGTGTGTGTGGTGGGGAGGGGCGGGTGTCACCACTGTGTTACTGATCCCTTGGTTATGTTGAAGGTTTGCAAGAAAGGCTGGGAGATGGCAGGACCCTCTCATCAACAGTGAATCAGATGCTAAGCAGAGGGTCAGCTGGGAGAATAAAGGGCACAGCAATCCTGTCTTGATTTAAACAAATGGTCAGAACCAGGACTTCAGGAAATGGAGGTGGGGGTGTTTCATGAGAGGGGAAAAGCAGAGACCAGACCCAGGATAGAGAGGTGGTTGCCACCACTGAGAACAGTCAGAGTTTGACAGGGAGTGAGCTGTTAGCCAGGAGTTCAGAGCAGGACTTCTGTTTCCAGGAAAGAGGTAGGGATGAAGACAGGGAGTGGAATAAGGGGTAGTGCATCTGTTTCTGCAGTGGGCTTAGGAGTGTGCCAAAGGTTGAGAAGGGTGCGGCTGGAGTGCTTACTAGAACAAGGAACCTAGATCAGATGAGCCTGGGTACTGAGTGGTGAAGCTTTAGATGGGAGGGTCCAGGTTTTAGCAGGGAATCTCAAGGGGAGAGGGATGATAGAGACTATGTGTCCTGTGGAGCAAATGTGCATCACTAGAGGTCAGCTCAAGGGCACCAAAGCCCAAATTAGATCCTGGGGGTGAGCATACTTTGGATAGTGGGCAAAATTGTGGCTGTTTGAATAAGAATTCCTGACTCAAGAAATGATTGGTCTGGGGATTTGACAGGACTGAGAGCTCAGGTAATAGCTGTCAAAACTTGAAGAATGCAGGGAAGGCAGGGCTGGGGACCAGGCAAAGGATAAAGTTTCATTCATTCAAAACCACTGTACCACCACAAAGTGCTATAGGCATCAGCAGCCCAGGATGGGAAGATAAGTAAGACATGGCCTTTACTCTTGAGAGGTTCCTGAATTTTTAGGGGAAAGAGGCTGGGGAGGAATTGGGATTTCAGGAGGCATATTTATGGTACTTTAGATTGTTATACAAAGACAGTTATTACATTTTACCCCAATAATACTCTTTAGCTTCTGTGCATCAAACCTAGTCAATCATGGGCTATTTTGCTGAGGAATTGAACTTTTTAACATGCATGCCCCACCTCTAAAATGCACACAGGCTTGCCTACTAGCTGACAGTAAAATCAGTAGGTGACTTGGACCTGATTTGGGTTAGAATTAAGAAGATGGTGCTTCTGTTTCTTTCTTTAAATAGTTTTAGCCCTGAATCATTAAGGAGAACCAGGAGTCAGTTTAACAATAACTTTGGGGGTTTTAACTGAAGGATTGGAGGAGTGTCCATTTGGTAGTAAGGTGGAGACCTGGGCAGAGTAGAGTTTAGGGCAAAGGAGTTCCGCCCACCAGTGGAGAAAGGAGTGTGTGAGGAACCTGTGTGGGAATAGATTCCTTCTACAAAGCCCTGGGACCAATTGCTGAACTGCAGCTGCCTGAGAACTGGAGGAGGCTTACAACATCCTCAAGGAAATGGCAGTAAAAGAAGCCCCAAGCTCAAGTGGACTCTGTTTCCTAATCACTTCAAAACAGATCTCCCCTGATTTGCCAGAGAATATGCCATTGTCTCATGTTTTAGCAGTGCCTCTCAGAAGTAATCACACCAACACCGTGGCAGTTGTTAGCCTCCTTGTCTCTTTTTTTCTCTGCTTAAAGGATATATTTTCCATTATTTTAATTGGGGTTGGTCTAAGGCAATTTTCGACAAACTCATTAGTCAACAGAGCCAAATATCAACAGTATTACGATTGAAATTTCTTTTGAGAGCCAAATTTTTTAAACTTCTTCTAATGCCACTTCTGCAAAATAGTCACCCAGACCATGGTATTTTGTGGAAGAGCCACCCTCAAGGGGCCAAAGAGCCACAGGTGGCTCGCGCGCCGCAGTTTGCAGACCATGGGTAGAAGGGATGGGGAAGGACAGGACAGGCAAAGAAGGAAAGGGATAAATTTCCTAGCTCATTCTAAGGTCAGTGTTTTCTTTGGAGTGGATGTCATTTGAATGGATTATTGTGAGAGAGGGACATGCAGGGGCAAGCCCCACTCTTGTCAATCCTGCCATATATTGCTGTTCCCTTTGGATGGAACTGTTGGGTAGGTTAAATGAGCTGTTCCTGCTGGAATTATCCTCAGCAAGATTGGAGCAGCACCTGCTGTCCCCTTTGGAAGCCTAGAGGTACATTCTGGGATCAGAGCTTACCTCTTTCAAGATGTCACAGGCAAGAGGTGTCATCTCTGTACTTGAACATAATCCAGTATATCTTCAATGCACAGATCCTGCTCCATGATTACAAACCAACAAATCTGCAGAATAAAAAGAGTTGGGGGGAGGAGATAGTGTGAGGAGGATGTTTATAGCAGTAAGGATTGCTCTTCTTGAGGAGGATTCCCTTTAAGCTAAAGAAGGCCTGAGGAGTAGGGATTATGCCACAAGTAGATTAGATTCCCTTTCCTAAATAGACGGAGTGAGTCTTCATATCTTGCAACCAAAAGCTCCAAACTCTAACATTGGACACAACATATTATGAGATGCCATGTAAAATGGTACAGCCACTTTGGAAAACAATATCACTCCTAGAAACTAGGCTCAACCTAGAGTTGCCACATGACTTAGTAATTCCACTTCTCAGTAAACAGATACCCAGGAGAACTAAAAACGTGTGTCCGTACAAAGCTTGTAGATAAATGTTCATAGTAACATTCTTCACAAGAGCCAAAAAGTGGAAATAACCCACATGTCCTTAAGTCATGAATGGAGAAACAAAATGGGTGTATCCATCCATGGAGTATTATCTGATCACAATAGAAATGAAAAATGATACAGGCTTCATGGGTGAGCCTTGAAACATTATGCTAAGTGAAAGAAGCCAGTCATAAAAGATCACATATGATTTCCATTTATGTGAAATGCCCAGACAGGTGAAACTATAGAAACAGAAAGTAGTAACAAATGGGGAAGGGAAGGATGGAGGAGGATGAAAATGCTGTAATACTGATTATGGTGATTGTTATCTAACTCTGTAAATACACTAAAAACTATTGAATTGTATACTTCTTAATTTTAAACATTTTATTTGAACTGTATATGTTAAATGGGTAGTGTATGAACAATATCTCTATAAAAGCTGTTATTTTAAATAAAAATACACACACACAAAACAAACACAGAAAAAAGACTGAGGAGCATAAATGGCAAGACTACACTGCTCTTCGGAGGAGGATTCCCTTTAAGGTATTAAAGACCTGGTGCCCTGACAGTGAGCTTTGGATATACCTGATGATCAGGGCACACTTGGCTTTTAAATGCAATGTGCTGAGTGAAATAAGAAGCACTTTATACCCTGCTAATTGAAGATTGTGGTTCAGATAAAAACATCTGTCAAAGAGGTGTGGGAACCCGGGGGAGAGGAGAAATCCCAACAAAAGTACCAGAAGATGGAACAATTTAGTTAGTGCTTCTTGATCTTTACCTTGGCCTACCTCATTTGAAAATGTATGTCTGCCCTAGGCCTGCACGATGATATAGAGAGTGGTTGGGTGTGGGACATACTAGTAGAGAGAGGAGGAAGAGTTGGATTCAGAGATGGATCAGCAAAGAGAGAGAGAAAAATGGAGACTAGTTGGATGAGAATTTTGCTCAGTTCTACTTGGCTTAAAAAAAACACCCAACCTTGTCAGCTTGTAATTGTGCTACAAATTATCCCTAATTTTTTTCTCTTAAGACTTAGATTCTAGTCAATAGTTTTCTGTGTGGATATTAAAGTGTGCCTTGTGGGGCTATATTACTTTCTCATTTCGAGACCTTTGGCTTCTGTCTGCTTCCATCTTCCCCCACAACATCATATTCTTATTTCCCACCCCTCTCTCTAATCTTTCTTCACTCAGTAAAATTGCTTAACAGATGAGTATAATTAATAACTGAAAGTTGTCAAAGGCAATGACTAGAGGTAAATTACCAGCTGTGAAGAGAATCAACCAGAGCCAGACAATGAGAAGAGCATCATGGTTCTTTCTTCAAGAAAAGCAATGAAATTGGACTGTGGTGGTGCTTACTAGGCTGTGCTCTTTTGTTATGTTAATTATCGCACAAATTGCTGCCTAAGAGCTCTCAGCTTTGAAAGTCTGCTAACTGATGAGTTGGACACATGTGCTTGCTCTGGAACCCAGGGGTGGTTGGTGGACTTTTTGTTGTAGCTTTCAACATGTCAGAGAAAGGCTTGCCAAGGCCTCCTGGGAAGGTGATGCTGTAGCTCCCCCAATGGCAGGCTGTCTGCTAGTGTTGGTATGACCAAAGCATTGGGAAATTTGGTGTGGGTGGAAGCCACAGTTTCTGTGGCAGGGATAGAAGGGGCAGATTTGTTTCAGGTAATTGTTCCTGGATAGTTGGATCAGGCTCATTGTTGGTGATGGGTAGCAAGGGCAAGTCTTCCCTGAGCACCCAAGGGGTACTGTTTTTGGCTTAGTTCTTTCTCTAGGTAGTTATTGGAGAATTGGTAGTTATGCATGTGGACAGATGGGATACAATCCAGATAGAGGAGTGAAGTATTTAAAGGAATTTTTGCTGAGTAGAGCTGTGATGAGGTGCCAAAAGGTGAGGAGGAAATATGGTGTAGTAAGGCCTCCATCACTACAAGGAGGAGGTAAGACCAGGAGGAGAGTGAGTGTACAATCTGTGAAGCCAACTATAACCATGTATTTTGAGGTTTGTTCACCCTTGAGCCAGGACTCCTTATCTCAAGTCTTAGCATGCCAGAAGTCCCTGAGGACTTCAACAAAAATTGAGTTCTGAGATGCAATCAGCAGGAGGACAAGCGTGGTTGCAGTACCTCTGGACAGAATGAGCCACTGTCCCTTGGGAGAGCAGAACCTCTGTCCTTTCACTTCATGCCTCCCAAAGTTGCCTTAGCCTTTAACTTGACACAGTGGTGTTTTGCTGCCCTCTGCTGCTCAAACCCCACTCTTTAATAGTAGCCTCTGGACTGGATGGCTGGAGGTGACAGAGCAGGTCTTCCTCTGCTTCCCCCTTGTGCTTCTGACTGGTCTTTGCCCAGTATATGGCATCGAAAGTAAAAGGTAAAGTTGCTTAGGAAAAGTAACCTTGCTTGGTACTGGTCAAGCTTCTACTAGCTGCTCTAGACTGCATACAGAGGTCTTTCTTGAAGTAGCTGCCATTTTTACTTAGCAGGTCATGCTTTCCTATAGGCTATTTAGCCTCTTCTTGGAACAGTGTCCTGGAGAAATAGGAATGGAGTCGCAGGACACTTTACTGGAACCTCCCAGGATAGATTCTTCCTTCCCCCTAGCTTGCAAGGGGGCTGTGAGCACCTTTCTAGAAATGGTGTCTTGGGTTTTCAGTCAGGAGAGGCAAGTTCTGGGATAATTACTGGCAGTTGGGCAGTATGCAATAGATTAGCATCAGGATCTTTGGATACTCAGTGGGGAGTGGTCTCAGGGGTCCACTTTCCTCCAACATAAAATGCACCTGCAGTGGCAGCCACTTTTGCAGAGGATGCTCTTTATGCCTCTCAGTGCACCATCTCCTGATTGGGATGCAAGTGCCCACAGTTCTAGGATCCCAACTGTGCCCTCATTCCTGAGATTGGGAGATGGAGTATGTATGGTAGCTTCCCAGGGATCAGGGTGTCAGACTACCTGTGAACAAGTAGTCTGTCAATCTGCATGAACCTAAATAACACTGGACTGCACTCCTTGGTATAAATAGTTACATCATTGCAAAAAATTGCCTTTCAAAGCTTCTAGTTGGCACAGCATTCATGGATCCAAGCCTATTTCCTTTAATCATATAGTATTGACATCTGAATGGGTCCTTCTGTGACACTCAAATGCTGTGTGTCATGTAATGGACAAGCTTGAGGTAAGGAAAGCTGTTTCAATTTTTTATATGATGAATTTTTGCTGAGCATTAGCCTCATCCCACTTGCACAAGCTATATGTATGTTTTACTGTTATGTATCTCTAAATAAACTCAAATAAGTTTGGGGTCTTTTATCTACTTTGTAAGTAAGTGGTGGGATGCTGCCAATCTGACAGAGCTAAAGAATGAAAACCTGACCTCTTAATCCTCCCACCTGACACTTCACCCAAGCCTTCAGCCCTCACTCCAACTTTTCCCTCCCTACAGTGTTCATCACAAGACTATCAAGGCAAACGCAAGCACTTTGGAGACTACTAAAAGAAATAAAACCTCTGAGATCCTGGCTACTCTGATCTTGATTCCCACTCCCCAACGGGTACATTGCTTTATTGCTTATGTTGCATATTTAAATAAATGCAATAAAAATTATAGAAAAGCTCTATGATAAATCACATTTATTAAATCTTTGCTTCTGTGCAGTCTTCACATATTTGTATCTTTTAATTTTTGTCTCATGTAAGATAATTCATTAGAAGAAGCAAGCAGGTGATGGCAAATGAACTTTCAATGAAGGGTTAATTTGATGATTCCAGTTTTATTTTGTTTGGATCATGGTGTGCAAGTAATCTGGGCCCCAGTATATAATAAGCAGAGCTGGGATCAAGATGGCTAAAAATGCTATTGTCAG
Organism: Lasiurus borealis; assembly: GCA_004026805.1. Taxonomy (NCBI): domain Eukaryota; kingdom Metazoa; phylum Chordata; class Mammalia; order Chiroptera; family Vespertilionidae; genus Lasiurus; species Lasiurus borealis. Next base: position 31,028 of record PVJN01021980.1, read on the forward strand.
CACAGCCTTCAAATATGGTTCCAAGTGGAGTGAGCTGATACTTGCAGTTTCTAGAGCCAGAGGACCTAACAGTGAGGACTGTAGCTTTGGCTATCCATGAGAGAGCAATAAATATTTTCTCTGAAAACCAGCAAAATACATAAAGAAAAATGTAAAATTTGAACCAATAATGCCAAACTCATAGTAGCAATAGAAATACCAATAGCATCTGATTTTAGAACTGCAATAGATACTTCCAATCCAACCAAACCAAAAAGGGGTTGAAAATATCGCATGCAAATACGGTAATTTTTTGGACTCCAATCATTTGTTTTACAGTTATTCAATCTTACTTATGGAGGACAAATACTCTTTGTTATCTGTGGTTTTGCTTCCTCTGTTTTTGAGAAGATGAGTTTCTTAGTTGCTTCATCTTCTCCATCTTTGAGGATCTGAAGTGTTATAGATGATTTGATGTCATTATCCTCCAAATATTCATTTTATAGTTCTGTGGTATCCATGCTACAAATCCTGTAGTATCCCCGCTGCTGGGAGCCTCCCTGGCGCCCAGCAAAGGCAGCACACTCTGCATAAGGCCTGGGGGTAAAATGCTCCTTTACCTAAGAGGGCCGAGGCCATCCTCCCCACCTTTTTAAGTAAGGCACATGAAAAGCCTGTGAAAGTTCTGTATTACTTAAAAATTGCTGAAACCAGTTTAGCTCAGTGGATAGAGCGTCAGCCTGCGGACTGAGGGGTCCTGGGTTTGATTCTGGTCAAGGACGTGTATGCTGGTTGCGGCACATCCCCAGTGGGGGGCGTGCAGGAGGTGACTGATCCATGTCTCTCTCTCATCGATGTTTCTAGCTCTCTATTTCTCTCCCTTTCTCCCTGTAAAAAATCAATAAAATATATTTTTTTAAAAATTCCTAATGGCTAATAAAAGTATTTCCACTACAGAACTGAAGCTATTTAGAAAAACACATGCTGAATGCTTTACATGCAGAATACCTGAAACATTATTATATCTTACATCCTGGCACAAACAGTCCCAAATTCAAATGCCTGTATCTGAATAACAATTATGACTGTGGTTACAACTGCAAAAATGTTAATCAGCTTATCCACATAGGTACAAATATTAATTATATAAAATCTAAAGGAAGAACAGCATCTACTGCATCTATGCTTCATTCTAATAATGGTAAAAGATTTGGCATTTTCAGTATTTTTTCTATAAGTCATATTGCTATTTGTAAAAGCCTAGTGTTATATAATGCTGAAGACCATAGAGAGATACTGTTGATATGACACATGAATCCAGTTTACCTGTCAGTCAATGTAAGACAATGTAGCCCTGGATGACTGGAGAAAGTCATCAAAGGCAATCTCTCCCCATCCTTGTCTGTCAAACTTTCTAATGTAGTCAAACTGGTCAGACAGCCAGTAGCCAAAACCTGAGAATGCTTGTTTGAGCTCATTCTTATCCGTCCATCCCTGAGTTGTCCCTGCCATAGGTGCAAAAGACATTCTGCCAGTCTATGATATACTTGCCAATGCCTGTGAACTTGCTGAAGTTTATGCCAGCCTTCTGGCAGTCAAAACATTGATATGATTAATTATGGGATTAAATGGAGTCCAAGTGCCATTCCATAGTGCTTGTTGAAGTTCACTGACAAAGATCACCCCCTCCTGTCTTCATAAAGCCTATGAAAAACACCACAGGAAGCTCTGGTCTGGCATCTCTATGTCCACAGCTGGGCTGGCTGTCCCTGCCCTGGTCATAGGGGTGGGCAGCCATGGGTCCAGGAGTATGGCCAGTCAGGGGAGTCTGGAGTCAACACAAGATGTCATAGGGTAGCTGCACTTCCACCTCTGCCCCTCCACCTCTGCCCTCTTACCTTGATTTTTAACTTGAAGTCTTTGTTTATTTAATTCCCATATTTGCTCCTAAGATGGGCTCAAGAAGAGATGGAGGGGGAAGTTGTGTTCATCTCATTGCACAGTGAAGAGCTGTATCTAGCTTTATTTAGCTCCTAAACATCTCCCATCCTACCTGTTACGGAGTTTGGAATGCCACTTTTCCTTTGAATCTTAAAAAAAAAATTTTAAGAGTCATTTAAATATATATTCCTAAAATGCAAATGTCTCTGGGAGGGAAAATACTTAGGTGACAGTTAATTTGAGGGGAGAAAGTCTCAGTGCGGGAGAGAACTCCAAAGCCACGCCTTACCTACTTAACCAACTGTTACTCCTGCTCCTGGTCAATGCTATATTTGAGTATGGGGGAGAGGACAGAAGGCAGATTTGGGTACACATCCCCTGCCTTCAGCACATACACACCTGGATCTGAAGTAATGACAACAGTTGTCTCACATGAAAACATCTGGCTGAAGGCTAAAATCACTCAGATTTCCAACCTACTATTTTCCTAAGTGTAACATTTTTCTCCTAATTTTATCTTGGAAAAGACTAAAGTAGCTCCACAATTTTCATGTCTTCATACTCCAAACTGCACTCAAGTTTGCCTGGAGCAGGTTTATGTTCGTACATAAATGCATATTCCCAGTGTATATCTGGGACCCCTACAGGAGTCAAAGTTTCAGGGAGCAAGTTTCAAAGAGCCTCACGATGATGTAGCTCCTTCTCAGGGAATCTGAGGCATTACTCTCTGTCCACGGGAGTATACGTGCAGATCGTTTCTCCCCCTCATGGCCAGTTTTCTATTTGTGATTAGTAATTGGCTTCTCTCGGTACGTTATGATCTATTACAAAAGCCAAACATTTAAGAGGGCGAGCTGAAATGACAAAATTTGGTCATAATTTATGTTGGCCCCTGACATATATATTTTTTTTAATGATTTGGTCTCTAAGCAACTGATCTCTTAGCAACAAGAAGCACCTTTATAAAAGATGGCACACACAAAGAGTGATTGCCAGAAAAGCCACCCGGTTCTTAAACAGCCGCGCATCATTAGCAAAACTCTCCATCTT
>PVJN01021981.1:0-33983 GCA_004026805.1 Lasiurus borealis
CGTGAAGAGGAGAACAAGAGAGAACAGCTTGTCCCTGCTTTCACAGGCATGTGCACCCATAGTCTCACACACACACACACACACACACACACACACACACACACACACCGCATTTGGGATTTCCACTCACACAGTGAAAATGAGGTGAATCCGATTACTCAGAAGTGTTAGGTCTTTCTCGAACCAAGTCATAAAAAAAGTAAAGAATCAAACAGACTGTCAAATTATAGCAGGAAGATTAAGGAGAGGTGGGGTAGATAAGAGATCAATCAAAGGACTTGTATGCATGCATATAAGCATAACCAATGAACATAGACACTGGGGGGTTGGGGTATGCCGGGGGGGGGGAGGAGGGCAATGGGTAGATATGTACACATGTAACACAATTTTTAAAAATTTTTTTAAATAAATAAAAGAATGTCCAGGTGCCCCAAAAGCCCAAAACTGTAACCTAACCTCACAGATCTTCAATCTTTCAATGGAATTCAACTCAACATCCTTTCCTTCTTCACACCTCACCCTCTTACCAACAACCACAACCTACTGTATAAACGAAAACCAAGTCTTAGAGAATGGGCTTCGCAAATAACGTGGGTTTGCTGGTTTAAATGAATGAAGATCTTCCTTTAAATTCTTAATCAAGTGATAAACACATTAGTCAGTTCAAATGACTACAGAAGGAACTGCAGAGATATTTCCCCTGTAATAACGTTCTTCTGGTTTACTTGAGAGTGCACATTTCCACTGCGTAATCAAAGGCATAGGTGACCGACCACACATTCTTCAGAAAATTAGATAGGCCAGTAATGGTCACTTACGCCTTATTCTAAATTAATTCTGTCAGAGTTAAAAATAAACCCCCAAAAGCTCTGAGGACATACTTAGTAGAAATTGGATACATTTCAACATGAAAACAGCTGTCTCCCACATTTTTTTCTCAAGCAGAATGGAAATGGAAAACTGATATAACAGATTTTGTCTCCAGGCAAAATGAAAGGGACGAGTTTAATGTCAGCACAGGAAAAGGGAAGGGGCAGTTCCCAAAAGAGCAACTCAGTGCTCACTTTTAATTTATGTCATTATTTTTCTATTGAAGTAGAAAAAAACATGAACTAGCTGCAGCCGGTTTGGCTCCATGAATAGTGTCCACCTGTGGACTGAAGGGTCCCAGGTTCGATTCCGGTCAGGGCCACATGCCAGGGTTGCGGGCTTGATCCCCAGTATGGGGCATGCAGGAGGCAGGCAATCAATGATTCTTATCACTGATGTTTCTATCTCTTACTCTCTCTTCCTTCCTCTCTGAAATCAATAACTATATATATTTTTTAATATATTTTATTGATTTTTTACAGAGTGGAAGGGAGAAGAATAGAAAGCCAGAAACATCGATGAGAGAGAAACATTAATCAGCTGCTTCCTGCACACCCCATACTGGGGATGTGCCCACAACCAAGGTACATGCCCCTGAATGGAATCGAACCTGCGACCTTTCAGTCTGCAGGCTGATGCTCCAACCACTGAGCCAAACCGGTTTTGGCTCAATAAAAATATATTTTTAAAAAAGAAAGAAAAAAACATGAACTAGAACATTTTATAGAGGAGTAAAGTTGAGGCATCCCTTATCACAATGAAACACTGCTTGACCTTAAGCTACTTGTATTCTTCATAATAGGGTAAAGTTATTGCTAATTTAAAGAGCTTAGAAAACGTGGAGTCAAAGGCCAGAGTGACATTTAATTTCAAATACAATTACAGAGTTTCTTAAAATCACAAGTACCTCGCCAAACACCAAACTTTCTGGAAACCAGTACAAAGTACAATTCCTCCAGGAAAGAAGGAATTTTTCAAACAAAATATGAGTTGCCATTTGTAGCTCATTACTACTAACAGCTCATTCAGATCTCAGATCCTTGGAATTTCCAGTCCTCTGTGCTCAGCCATAATGGTAGTGACCACAGTAACCCAAATGACGCTAACATAAACCAAAATTTTACAATAATAAAGAAAATGTAATCCAAATGGAGAAAGCAAAACATTTTTCTTCAAAACATGCACTTCATTATACTTGCCAAGTTATAAATTAGAACCAAGAAATCAAAGTAAAATCAGCCTCCGGCAGAAATGGAAGAAGACCCTAAACTACAGTTCTGGGTATTTACCCACAAACACCAACTAAGCAGAAACACAATCGTTAAACAGAGAATGTCGTATGTAGAGTTAATTTTATCTTACCAAAGAATTAGCAATAATTTCCTCAAATATATTTGTGAATTGAGAAAAAGATTTTTTTCTTTTCTACTCCCCTTCTGTCTGAATGGTTATCCCATGTCTATGACTTAATCCTTAGAACCTATGAGTATGGTACAGTACATAGCAAAAGGGACTTGCAATTCTAATTAAGGTTACAGGCTTTAACTAAGGAAGATCATCCTGGATTATCTGGGAAAACCCAATCTAATCTCATGAAACTTTCAAAGCAGAGAATGTTTTCCAGCTGAAAGATGAGGAAGGCAAAGGAGACCAAAGCAGGAGAAGATTTCAGCACACTTTGCTGGCTCTGAGATGCAGGAGCCCAGGTGCAGTGACCAGAATGGGACTTGTTGCAGCTAAGGGCATCCCTTAGGTGACAGCTATCTCAGTCCTACAGCCACAAGGAATTGAATACTGCCAACAATAAGAATGAGCCTAGAAGTAGATTCTTTCCACAGTCTCCCTATAAGAATCCAGAAGTTGGAAGGTTTTTTTATTATTGAGATAGTAGAGGCCCGGTGCATGAAATTCAGGCACGGGGAGGGAGTGACGCGGGGAGGGTTCCCCTCAGCCCAGCCTGTACTCTCTCCAATCTGGAATCCCTTAAAGGATGTCTGACCCCCTGTTTAAATATACAATCCCTCATACAATCCAGGAATGCTGGCTCCGAACTGCTCGCCTGCCTTTGCCTGATTGGCCCCTAACCACTTCTGCCTGCCAGCCTGATCACCCCTAACCACTCCCCTGCCAGCCTGATCAATGCCAAACTGCTCCCCAGCTGGCCCGATTGCCCCTAACTGCCCTCCCCTGCTCGCCTGGTCATACCTAACTACCTTCCCCTGCAGGCATGCCCCCCCACAACTGCCTGGTCTCCCCCAACCTGCCCTCCTCTGCCAGACTGATCATTCCCAACTACCCTGCTCTGCTGGCCTGGTCATCCCTAACTGCCCATAGGTCCCCTTCCCTGCAGGCCATCTTGTAGCGGCCATCTTATGTCCACATGGGAGTAGCCATCTTTGACCACATGGGGGTGGCCTTCTTGTGTCTTGGCATGATGGTCAATTTGCATTTTACCCTTTTATTAGATAGAATAATCGGCATGTAATATTGTGTAAGTGTAAGGTGTACAACATAATGATTTGACACATTTATATGCAATATGATTGCCATTGTAGCTTCAGCTTATACCTCTATGATAATTACCATTTCTCAGAGGTTAGCATCTTAATTTTGGCCTTGGGAGACCCAGAGCAGAGGCCCTAGCTAAACGGACTAGAACTTCAGAACCACAGAACTGAGATAACAGAGTTGTTTTAAGCTACTAAGTTTGTAGTAATTTGTTACACCAACAATTAAAAACAAATACATCCCCACCCCAAAAACCTGTTTTCCCTCCACCTCTTATCTTCTCTTTACCTTCCATTTAAGAAATTAAAATCAGCCAACCATGTCTTAGGATAAAAACTCAAAGCATTTTACTTCTTCATTGAATAATCAGAGTTTTCAACATCTATTCTTAAAAAGCACATCTTGCTGTTTCTGAAAGATGCAAAAATGGCAGAGTATAGAAATTAATGGGGGAAAAGATGAGCAAGTACTTCAAACTCCTCCAAGTTTCTTCACCTGTACACAACCACTAACCATGCTTACCCATAACTCAAATGAACTTTTTATTTCAAGTTTACACTGACTTTCTTACAGCCTGGGTAACAAAATAAAACCTGAAATGATCTTAATAAATTATAAAGAACAGATTTAAAAATAAACAGGGTTAAAGAGCAAAAAGAGTAATTAAGGACCAAGACATAATATTAAAGGTTGAACAAATTAACATAATCTGCCCAATCATAATGGTAGGAAAAATGTAGAGTACACACTTAATTATGTAGCTAAAGACTTGTTAGGAAACAATTATAAATAATTTTGAACTTAGTGAATTGTTTGGACTGGGTGAATTATTACATTAATTAATTAATGGGAAAAATCATTTTCAGAGATGTAGCCAGCTGCTCGGTGGCACATGAAAGGTATTCAATAAATATTTGTTGAATAAATCGTGGGTATTGGTATTATGTTTAGCCTTAAATTTAGCTCTGAAATTCCTGGAATAATACATTACTATGATTAAAATAAAAAGGATTGATTATCTACCTATCCCTTTTCCAGACATTTAAAGTACAAAAATTTCAAAAACAAATGGCAAAATTTTTTCTTTTAATCCATCCATTTTATAGTTTTATCAAGTTAATAAAAGTCCAGGGAGGGAAATGGGGACATCTGTAATACTGTCAACAATAAAAATAAAGTAAAACAAAGTTAACAAAAGCCCATCTCTCACAAAAACTTTAAAGGATAAAAGATAACAAGCCTTGTGAAAATATAATTCATTATATTACATTTGAGCATTATTCATGATTCAAAATGATTTTGAAATGTGTACATGGCTTTCATAAATAATCAAAATATCTGTTGATTGTTTAATAAGAAGTGTAATAAGAAGTGTAAATTTTGAGAGCCCTTTGTGTCCATTTTATCTTTTATTTATTAACTAGAGGCCCTGTGCACGAAATTTGTGCATGGGAGGGGGAGGTGTCCTTCAGCCCAGCCTGCACCCTCTCCTATCAGGGACCTTTTGGGGGATGTCTGACTGCCAGTTTAGGCCTGATCCTAGCAGTCAGACATCCCTCTCACAATCCAGGACCACTGGCTCCTATCCACTCACGTACCTGCCTACCTAATGCTCCTAACTGCTCCCCTGCCTGCCTAAGCGCCCCTAATCACCTCTGCTTGCCTGGCTGGTCACCCCTTAATGACCCTCCCCTGTTGGCCTGGTCACCCCCAATGTGCATACCCCTCAGACTAAGTTTGGGGTACATGTATTTCTTCTAATTTTTTCTTTCAATGGTTCTAGTTTAATGCCCTTATTGTTTCTCTATTAAGAATTTGGTATAAATTTTTTAAAATATTAACTTACCTACAACTATTAACATATCCTATATAATAAAGAGCTAGTATGCTAATGGTCATGACACCCTCATGCCATAATGACCAATCAGCAAGAGGCTGCATGTGTGGCAGGTACACGTGGGTGGGCGGGGCTGCGTGCACAGTGAGGTGTGCACAGGTGGGCAAGGACTTGATGGTGCCAGGCGGGGACATAATGCTGCATCCCCTGCTGGAGGGGCTTGACAGGGTGGGGCCGGCCGAATCTGGGTCTCGCCCAGTGGTAATCAGACATCTCCTGAGATAGATGTGCAGGCCAGGCTGAGGGACTCCCTCCTTTGTGCACGAATTTCATGTACCAGGCCTCTAGTATTACATATTAACTAACATGAAAAAATGTCAGTGTCTTTCTAAATGCAACTTCAAATGGCTGTCTTGAACAATTAATAGAACAGATCCTCTGTATATACTAACTGCCTCTGTAGTAATGTATCTTCTCTATAAAATCGTTTGATATTTGGCAATCCTCATCCTCCTAATGTAATTCTTATACATTTATTGACTCATTAATGAGTCTTTCATTAGTGATTAAAGATGTTTGTTTTGCAAGGAATTATCTCTTTTGATTTACCCTTTACCCAAATAATCTTCAAATGCCTCTGTCATGTGATATAAAATAATTCAAACTTCAAGATTTCAAAACTGATTTTCGCAGATAATTTTATCAAAAAATATTGCCAAAACAGAAAAACTAGTTTATAATTATAACCCAATTGGGAAAATGTGAATATAGTTCTGTGGTCAAAAGGCTCACTCCCTCTCCTGTGCCCACACCACCACCACCACCGTCCATAACAAATGTACTTCATACTGCAGGAAGTCCACCAAAGAAAACTTTGAAACTGCACAATAGCACTGATCCAAGACTGTCCTCACACTGGTCCAGGACAAAGCGAGTTAGTCCCCAGAATCCAACAGAGAAAACAGATACAGGTGTCACTTATCAGTTAGGAAACTCACTTCATTTCCTGGATCAGAAGGAATGATGGATGGGGCAGGAGGCCAAGAGTGTTATGTTAGAAGGAGTCCCTCCACATGGAAACATAAAGCAAACAGGAAGTTCCCCCATGTGAGGCCCAAACGGTAGAGCCCAAGAATTCTCTAGAGACTTAAAGATTAAGAAACCATAAAATTGCCTCCACCTGGAGGTCATCAAAATTCATAATGTAGATTTAATATCATATTGATGCCATAAAGAAACCTCCTAGGTATTGTGTAACATTAAAAATACACACTCTATCTCCAGGATTGAGAAAGACTAGAGGAAAAGCCACTTTTGTATTTATTCTAAATTCTCACAAAATAATTCAGTTAACTTTAATCTGATCAAAAAAACAATCATACACTATTACTAATAGAAAAAAAGGGTTTTCTTAAAAAGAAAAATGTAAACCTAAGTCAATATTTATTTCCTAATAAAAACTTAATTCACTATATAGGCTGAAGAGTCACTAGTTCTGTTGGCTGCTTATGAATTTGTTTCATATAACAATTTTATATAGATAGTGGGTATTCCAAATAGAATTCATAATGCAATCTTAGAACATCCCTTTTCTTCTTTACTTCACATTTTCCACTTAATTTTTTCCTTTCATATATTGTCTCTATTCTCTCCTTATGATGATATATGAATTCATAAAATTAAAGATTTCAAACATTTAACTGCTATAAGTGCTTTATAATAATCTATGCAATAGTGACCTACTTTTTTCTTTCTAATAATTTAACTTAAGAAGTCACAAAAGAGCCCTGGCCAGTGTTGCTCACTGGTTAATAGTGTTGGCCCTTGCTGAGGAGTCTCAAGTTTGATTCCCTGGTCAAGGGCATATACCTCAGTTGCAAGTTCAATCCTCAGACCCCATAGGGGCATGTGGGAAGCAACCAATTGATGTGTGTCTTTCACATAGATGTTTATCTCTCTCTAGCTCCCCCTCCCTTCCAATCTTTCTAAAAATCTAAAGGGAGGGGAAAATCCTTGGGTGAAGATTAATAAAAAAAAGAAAGAAAAGAAAAAAAGAAAGAACTCACAAATAAGTGTTTAAGATAAAACGAACATGACAAGAAAATTACCCAAGACTTGGACGTCTGAAACAACTTATTTAGCTCTCAACCTATGAATTGTAAGGTTTCAGGGGAGAAGCAGCTTCATTGAATCACATTGAGCGAAATAATAAATTCAGTAAAAGAAGCAACTCAAACAGATACCGTAGGTGTCCAGATTCCTGGAATACATACTTTCTGGACAGTTACAAGAGCATCATTGATGGCGCCTGGCAACCCACTCACTCTGGAGCATAAAGAGACTCTTATTCCTAAAAGCTGTTTGATTCCCAAAGTTGAAAGGCGTTCAGTAACAGTCACTGAGTTCTGGAAGGTGCCCGGGAATCCACAGTGAGGATCACATAAAAAGGTCCTCTTCCATCTAAGAGAAATGCCCCTACCTGGTGAGAAATTCCAAGACAACTCCGCCCTGATCCCATGGGTTTGCTGCTCGCTAGATACTAGTGAAAGCGGAAGGAAGGGTCTTCCTTCACTAAGTGTGTCCCAATGTTATTGGGGATAAATATGACAAATAACAGTATCATAAACTGGTACCAATAATGTGTTCTGTGTTGTATCTCTGACTTTGAAACAAAGTTCGGGAGGCTACTTCTAAGAAAACTATACCATGAGGAGGATGGACTGGTTCCCAAATGTGAGCCAGACCTCCTATTGACAGAGCTCTGGGGGCTGGTTGAGGTTGGTTATAAGCTGGTTCAGGTTATCACCTGTGCTTCTGACAAAACATACATCAGAGGTCCCCATGATCCCCTCTTTGGGTTTGGTTAATTTGCTTGAGTGGCTCACAGAATTCAGGTCACTAGTTTACTCACTGGATTATTATTCTATTACAAAAGATATTAAGGAATAGGGATCATCAGCCAGATAAAGGGATGCATAGGGGAAGCTATGTGGGAAGGGACTCAGAGCTTCCATGTTCTCTCCAGAGAGGCCACTCTCCCCAAATCTCTGTGTGTTTCCCAACCAGCAAGCTCTCAAAACCATCCTTGCAGAGTTTTATGGAGGATTCAGTAAATAGGCATGATGGATTAAGTCAATGATCACTGTTCCAACCTCCAGCCCCTCTTGCATCCACAGAAATCGTGAGGTAAGAAGGAAAGTTCCAACCCTCAATTCTGGGTTGGTTCTTTTAGCAACCAACCCCCATTCTTAGTGGACGTAGGGACTTTCTGAAAGACACCTCCTCACCATAACCAACGACACCTTTATCCTTCTTGCTTAGAAAATTCCCAGGGTTTTAGGAGTTCCTTGCCAGAAAAGGGGACAAGAACCAAAAGCAAATTTCTTATTGTCAATCACAATATCATAGCTTCATGATGGAGGAATTCAGCAGTGAATACTGTCTCACACTGCCACTACAGTAGATATAAATTTTTAGAAAAATTCCTGCAACTCTGCAGGGACAAGCATTGTTTTAGTATAAACCTTTGGTCCACTTGTGGGTTCTGAAAGACCTGGATTGAACTCTGTGGTTAAGTGACCACCTAATATGTGTCTAACAACAAGGTAGGCTTTGTTCATACTATGTCTGCCTTTCAATGAAAGGGCAATGTGGGGGCCCATAGTTAGTACATTAGCAAAATATTTCTTGAATATTAATTGATTGATTGGCCACTAGAAATATGTCAGAGACTGCTTGGAGCAAGCATCTAGCTTCAGGAAGAATGAATAGTATCTTTGCACTTTTTTTCTCCCTTCTCTCTTCTCCAGATCCCAATCACGCATCTCCTATTGCAAGGAGAGGTGCTTTCACAAGTAGCAATAACATTGTTAAAAGGCAAGAGGCATTTTGAAGACACAATGCAACCTACAACTCATTCAGTTCTGCAAATCTTAGAGCCTGAGCTAAATCCTAAAGTTCCTATTTGCATAAAAAAAAAAAAAACAGGTTCCTAGAAAGAAACGGTGTTGAGAAATCTGGGACAAAAATAAATAAAATTGACACTAAAATTTCTCACAAAGAAGATCTATTATAGGGTGTGTCAGAAAGACATTTTCTAAAGTACAGGAGAGTAAAAAGAGATTATTCCCGCTGGACCCCTTTGGATAAGTTTGTAGTTACTGGGGGGAAAAAATGAAAAATATACTCATTTGGATCATTAACAAGTACACCACACTAATAGCACCCTAGTTCAATTCTTTGGCATAATACCACAATAGTTGGAAAATAAAACTTTCATGATCCAAATAAATTAGTTATTTACCAACTACATAAAGAAGCTCAGAAAAAATAAGTCTTATCACTATTGAAGGTGAAGGAGTTTCTTTGGGACTTTTTGTATCATCAGAAATCTGAAGCAAGTGGAAGTCAGCAGCATCAGAGTCCAGAAGTCATTCCTGGGACTCTCTACAAAGGAGTTGCATCCCTAAGGAATCACCCTATTGAGGGCCTTTGCCTCTCAACAAAGTGAGTTACCCTGACTCAACAGAAGATGCTGGAAAAGGCTTGTGAGATCATTATGAAGTTATGGATACACATAGAAAACAACAAGCAAGCAAAGTACCCAATTCAGAGGCCTGCCCCCAGTTTGGTATGTTCTGCTGATAATCCAAGATTTCTGTAATTTTTCTTTGAGAAAGGAGAGCCAGACAAGGGAGATTCAACCACCTTCCATCTGGATAGGTCAACCAAAAAGCCTTTTTAAACTCTAAGATTAAAATATGAGGTGTAAACAATGTTCCCATCTCCCTGGCCCTGATAACCGGGCTCTGACAGACTCTTTCAAATTCCTCTTCTCAGGAATACCCACCGTGGCCCTCATTTGGAACTGTATTTCTACAGTCACTGCCAGGAATAAACCTTACATGTAATTCAAGACTAGAAGCCATTAGCTCAAATCCTAAGTATATTTCCTGAGAACGTGAATGCCATTTGTCTATGATTTCAATAAAATTTGAACCTGATGGATAACTACAGATATGCAGATATAGAATCCATAAAGCACACAGAACATTAAAATGTTTAAAAAATCACATTTTGCCGAAACCGGTTTGGCTCAGAAGTTAGAGCGTTGGCCTGTGGACTGAAAGGTTCCAGGTTTGATTCCAGTCAAGGGCATGTACCTGGGTTACGGGCACATTCTTAGCGAGGGGGGTTGGGGGGAGCGTGCAGGAGGCAGCTGATCGATGTCTCTCTCATCGATGTTTCTAACTCTCTATCCCTCTCCCTTCCTCTCTGTAAAAAATCAATAAAATTCTTTAAAAAAAAGAAAGAAATCACATTTTAATAATGATGTATACAAGAGCTGGAAATTCTCCTATTGTGTCAGAACCATAATCAAGTCCAGCTTTCTGTTGTCAAAACCAGTGTCGTAAATGTTTTTTTTGAGAATCTGAGCTTCCCTTGATAGCCATTTATAGCTGTCATTTAACAGAATAAGTAAGTCTAAATTTGAAATGTCTTGCTCACGTAACTTTTTGTTTTCTTTTTGTAACAAGGTGACCCCGGTTCTTTCATGCATTTATTTTTTTTCCAGCTTGACTAATTTTTATCATATCCCTTTTTAATGTTGCATTGTTCTCACCACCTCTATATTAGGCATTGTGAGACATAATGGTTATAGGATATGGATGGATCTGTCTTAACCGGTTTGGCTCAGCGGATAGATTGTCAGCCTGTGGATTCAAGGGGGGTCCCAGGTTTGATTCTGGTCAAGGGCATGTACCTTGGTTGCGGGCACATCCCCAGTTAGGAGTGTGCAGGAGGCAGCTGATCAATGTTTCTCTCTCATTGATATTTCTAGCTCTCTATCTTCCCTTCCTCTCTGTAAAATAAAAATCAATAAAATATATTTTTTAAAAAAAAAGATGTGGATCCTGTGTTCCAGGAATTCAAAAACTAGTAGAAAGAAGTGATAGTCAACCATCTGTAAGTGAAGATTTAAAACAACTGCATTATAATGTGTGACCGAAGCCCAAAAGAAATGGCCATTTGTTATAATGGAAGAGAGCATGATAAAGTTAGCATTTGAAGGTTGAATAATCCAAAAATAAAAATTAAAATAATGATGATGGTGGAAGAATAAGAGGAAGAGGAGAAGGAAGCAGCAGGAGAGGTAAAAGAAGAGAAGGAGGAAGAAGGAAGCAAAGAAAAGCACATATAGTGACATAGAGATGCAGCTGGACCACATGATGTGTGAAGAGATGAGAGGTGGAACGGGTGGATGGCAGCATATGGTGAGTAGAGTTTGAAAGGAGTGAGCTTGGATTTTCTCAGCATACCCCTGGGAAGACTTCGGAGGTTTATGAAGTGGAGAGTGACACAATCCCCTCTTCTTGGTCTTAGGAAAAAATCCTTATGACCGGAGACTGGGTGTGTGTGATATGGAGAGGGCCTAAGTACAATTCCCGCTAAGTCAGGACAATGACCGTGTAAATGGGAAATGAATGGGTTTAGCGATCCATGTGGATGATGAACTTTCCAGGTGAGCTTAAAATGCAAGTTTAATTCTTCCTTGAATAGTCTTTTCTGAAGTTTGAGTCTAAATGAAGCAGAAATTTTCAACCTATTGTTTCCTGATTGTTTCCAGATGTGCTTGCCTTCTATTTTATTTATTGCACGTAACAAAGGACAGTGCTACACAGGAAGACAGGAGACGCTGTTGCTGACCTAAGATATCTGTGGCTCCACGTCGTATACTTAAAAAATGGCAGTTGGCAGCTACCTGGTTAACTTGTTCAAAATAAATTAAGCAAAGCAGAAATAGATCAGAAACACCAAAACGCAACTAAGAGATCCAGAGGGACAGTCAACACTGATCATGGCAGACAGAACACAAAGCGGAGTGAGATTTTGGCAGTCATTCCGTGACAGTTAAACCCGGGATTCTCTGTCTGGAAATGATCCTCAGCCTCGTTAGAAACAAAGCGTTCAAAATTTAAAAAGAAACCTTTTAAAATAAACACTGAAGTAGACTGGAACCGAATTCACAAATACACGGACCCACTTGTTCTGAAAGGGAAACTCGTGCCCGTCTATAGCATAGCTGCCATTGAACTTTGGAAACTAAATTGTTGGCTTCTTTGTTTTTTAAAGAGAAATAATTCTTTCTCTTTGGTTGGGGCATTTTCATGTCTACACGTTAAGTAAGTGGGTTTGTGTGCTTGCACCTGTGAGGGCAAGTCTTCATGCTATGGATATTCTTTCTGCACTTCTATTTTCCTGTGATTCCACTCAGAAAAGTTTTATGGCTTTTACAGGTCATTCGCATGTAAAATATGAAACACGTGTATCTATCACTCTCTTAGTGGGAGGGAGTTGATGCATCAAAGGCAGCTTTTTTAATTTTATTCCTGTTTCTAAGGTAACTTTGCTCTCTTGAAGGAATTCAAAACGAACACTTTGTTAATTTGTCTAATCTTCGATTTAACAAGTCTCTTGATTAAATACCTTCACGGGCAAAAGACACGTAACAGGGAAGGATTATGCTCTCTGAATACCTTTTCCATAGCTGTGGGTGCTGGTGATTTTATTTTTTTATTTTTATTTTTTTGGCAAATTGTTTCAATAGATGGGAGAATAAACGCCATGAACTGATTAAATCTAAAGTCGCTTCATTTTAACCAAACACTCCCTCTTTTGCTCATGCTTTGCTCTGAGCATTAACGCGAAAGGTCACAGAAAGGTAAAGTGATGGTAGGAACCCAGGAGGCAGACCAGCAAGGTGGCACGGTCAGCTGTCTGAGAGGGAGAAGCTTTAAGCAGCAGCAGATGCCAAAGGCAGAGAGAAAAAGAAGAGAAACACCTCCTTTTCTGGCCAGAGAGGTGAGGAGAATGATGCTATCTTCTGGAATTTTCCCAAAGCAGCATTATTCCATATAAATACCCTATTTAACAAATAGATTATCAAATTTGAAGGGTTTTTTACTAATTCAATTCTGAGATATAATCTCTGAAGTAAATAGCCATGGATAATGAGAATGGCATCCCTGGCACATCCAACCTGAATAAGAAAAAGAATGAAGGAAACATTTAGTGAACACTTTGTGGGGAAGGATGAGATGATACCTTTCCCTGAAGGAGGTGTTACTTTTTTTTTTTAAATATATTTTATTGATTTTTCACAAAGAGGTAGGGAGAGGGGTAGAGAGTTAGAAACATCGATGAGAGACATCGATCAGCCGCCTCCTGCACGCCCCCTACTGGGGTTGTGCCTGCAACCAATGTACATGCCCTTGACCGGAATCGAACCCGAGACTCCTCAGTCCGCAGGCCGACGTTCTATCCACTGAGCCAAACCGGTTTCGGCAGGAGGTGTTCCTTCTTAACAACAATTCTCACTGGACTCACTAAATTTCTGGTCATATCTTTTATTTTTCAAAGCTTTTCGTATTTCAGGGGGAAATACTGCTGTATCAGTTGGCTTTCCTCCAGTTGTTCTGAAAGTGTCCTTTTAACCGTCAGATCTGGCAATAAAACGGTTCCCATGCCCAGGGATTGCCGTGATGCATAACAGCTCACAGATGGCCAGGGAGCCACCGCACCCCTCACTGCACAGACACACCCGTGGGGTTCAGTTGCCCACCTGCATCAGACCTCGGCAAGAGAACTTTAGAGAATCTATGTGTCAGGATCACTGCCCAAACCTACCTTCAGCTCATGAGAAAACTACTTTCAAACTGAACCTATGAGTAAACTAAAATCTGACCTCTCATTCAGAATATGGAACTAGAATCCGTACCCTCTATTCTTCACGTTGGAGAAGAAAAGTTCAATTTATTAGGGAAAAAAATAAGCTATTTAGCTATTGATATGCTCCAAAATGCCCAAAACAGGGTTTTTAGGGTATTTAAAAGAGGATAAATGTTCCTGACTCCCTATTTTTGGGAAAAGGATAGATAAAATGCAAGTTCTTTATGCTTTCCCATATCTCTGAAAATAGGTCCCCGGTCGCCTTGCCATTGACCTTCGGGGTAATCCAATCCTACGTTTGGAAGACCCTGAATTTTTTATATGGTTTGATCTACCCAGGATCAGGAAAACTCCTAGAAATTCCAGTTCGTGGGACTGAATTTGTCTGGCTTCCAATCCTTCCTAACCTCTCCAGCTCCTTTGATGTGGTCACATTAAAGACGGAAGAAGAAACGAGAAAACAAGGCAAACCTTCGGGGAAGCAAACACTGGTCCCTTTCTTCTTCCCCAAACCAGTCCCTTCACTGCTGGCCATTGTCTGCGTGAGCTTCTCATCCGCCGGGCATTCATCCTCCAGCGCCTGTTTACATTAAAGAAGCACGGAGTTACCGTCTATTAGTCTTCCTTTAATAAGAACCATATTAGCAATATAATCCCATCTCTCAGACATATTTAAAGGTTTTGTGAAGAGCTTACTCCCTGGAAATGGCCCTGAAGGATTAAAAAAAAACACACACACAAAATCATCCTTTAGGAACTACGAGGAGTCAGTAAATCAGGCTTCTCTCTGCTCAGAAGCAAGCTGAGGATCAGCTGGGGAGAGGTGAATTAAATGCTATCCTTTCCCCAGTCACCGCTTTATTTGCTGATGCTGTTTGGATACTTTCCCACAACGTTATCCCCCCCGGACACCTCTGGAAGGACTTGAACGAAGGATGCTTTTCTGGGAGCATCTGATGGCTTCCTGGAAAGCACCGGCACGAGATGGCCCCACTCACAGAGATGGATGAGCTTCCCAGGAGAACCGCTCGGAGCTGGCCCTGTACAATGAGATGCTCACTGCGGCCAAACCGCTTGTAGGTAGCTCTAGCTCAGCGGTTCTCAACCTGTGGGTCGCGACCCCTTTGGTGAGTTGAATGACCTTTTCACAGGGGTCACCTAAGACCATCAAAAAACACATATTTCCCATGGTCTTAGGAACCAACACACCGCTCCTCGGTGTAGCAAAGTGTAGCAATGTAGCTTACTGTTGTCATATGAAGACTGTTACCCATGCTACACCACAATTCAAGACAAAATTTCATTTATTTGTAATTAGAAATAAATATTTCACAATATATAATTACATATTGTTTTTGTGATTAATCACTACGCCTTAATGATGTTCAATTTGTAACAATGAAAATACATCCTGCCTATCAGATATTTACATTACACTTCTTAACAGTAGCAAAATTACAGTGATGAAGCAGCAACGGAAATAATTTTATGGTTGGGGGTCACCACCACATGAGGAGCTGTCTTAAAGGGTCGCGGCCTGAGGAAGGTTGAGAACCACTGCTCTAGCTGAACTGACAAGAAGACAGGCACTCAGCGTTTCAAAGATAAGGAGCTTGATTCTCAGACATGAAGTGCCAAGAGAATGGGCTACAATAACACTGAGGTCTTATACAGAGGGGAGTAAACAAAGGGATTCCCCCCAGAGAAGGTGAACCTTCAGATACACCGTCCTGTGCACTCCACATGCATTTATAGAGCACCTACTATGTAGCAGACAGTATTAGATGCTAGGAATATGGAGAGGACAGGGCACAATCCTTATAGCCCAGAAGCCATATATGTAAGCAAACATATCACAGTTTGGTTTAAAGGTTATAAAAGTAATACAGGAAGGAAACCATAAAAGAAAGACGGATGTCTGAACTCATCCCAGGAGGAAGTAAGCCCAGCAGAAGAGAGGACCATTTCAGAGATAGAAATAGTTCCGGGTCATGCTTGAAGACTCGGGTGAGAAACCGGAGCAGAGATGGGGGAATCATTGGTGTGTTAGTTAAAGGTTAAAGTCAGGCAAAGGACTAGGAGTCTGTGATCCTGCAAGAAAACGAAAAACCAAGCACAGATTCTGAACAGCACCCAGTTTTAGGAGATCAGAGTCAGAGTCTGGCGAGGAAAACTGAGAAGTAACAGTTGGTGAAAAAGCAAACCAAAATAGTGGCTTCTGGGATGCAAGGGGGAGGAAAAAAAAAAAAAACAGGGAGCAGTCAATCGCATCAAATGTCTCAGCAAAGTTAAGCTGGAGACTAACCATATTCCTGAAGGAGAAAATGAGGAAATGTTATTACAGTTTGCCAGGGCAGTCAACGGAGCCTGGAACGCAGCGTTGCATGCTGGGCACATTGGTGTTGGAGGAGCTATTTAATCTGTCGTCCAACTGAAGAACTTAACAAATCACATTGGCTGGAAAACCGTAATATATACTATCCAGCCAGGCCAGCTATAAGAGACAGAGATTTTTGTCAACTTGCCCAAAATATTCGGAACCCTGATACCAACCAGCAATGCCTCTGTGCCTGTGACCCGGCATTAACCCTTTGCCTGCTGTAACTTTGAGAAGAACAGGGTATTTCCTAAGGCAAGGGCTGGGCCTTGGGTTGGAGGAATGCATGGCTTTTTACCAACAAAATAAAAATGCTTTACTAACCTGTAATCTTACCAACATGAAAGGCCATTTCTATACGTACCTGTAATTTTACCAACATGTAAAGCTATTTACATATGTACAGAGTGATCATCAGCCCTCAGATAACTCATAAGCCACATTGATCCCTCAGATCATTTCCACCTGAGTTTTTTAGCTTTTCAATAGTAGACGGGTAGTTTGGTAACATACTTTTTCAATTTACTGCGTAGCCTTTATTCAATATGCACACACTGATTGTATTCTACATTGTTTCAGATTCCAACATAGTTAGACAATGGGAGATCTAAAACAGGTGACCCCAAATTCCATTCAGGGAAGTAAGTTGTGTGTATAAAACAAATGGCAGTGGTAATTGCATCTTGAAGAATGGATGTGCACATTCGACCCTGCTACTTCACACAACACAGGATGGCCTTCTCTGCCTACTCTCCACCCCATAATCTTCTGCTCCCCTCATTCCTGACTGTTCCAATCACGATGTCAGTGCTGATACCAACGAATTTTTTGACAATACTTTATAGCACACCCACTAATATCTCTAAAAGAGCAGTAATCCTATTTTAATTTCCTGAAATCTAAATATGATTACACTGAATAATTTGTTATAATATTGAGTCACCTTTTCAAAATGAAAGCTATCATTGTAAAATAGCACCCAAGTTATCCTAAGTATGGAAATGTAGGAAAATAATTTTCTGTCTCTCTTTCCTGATGAGGCCTACTTTCTCTAAATTACAAAAAAGTAATGCCAATTGACTCAAACAATGATTTGTCAACTTTCAGAAAGTAAAAGAGCAAAATGAGGTAATTTCCTGTGAGTTAAACTTGTATTCTTTACAATAATATATTTTTTTCTTCCTTGTATTAAGAAGTGTTGTAGTCCATGACTCTTTTTTTTAAATATATTTTATTGATTTTTTACAGAGAGGAAGGGAGAGGGATAGAGAGCTAGAAACAGTGATGAGAGAGAGACATCCATCAGCCGACTCCTGCACACTCCCCACTGGGGATGTGCTGGCAACCAGGATACATGCTCTTGATCGGAATCGAACCCAGGACCTCTCAGTCCACAGGCTGACGCTCTATCCACTGAGCCAAACAGGTTTCGGCCCATGACTCTTTATACATTTGCTTTATTTACCTCACCTTTATTTGACAAAAGATAATTTTTTTTCCAGTTAATACTCATGATAAAAAATCCATGGTTTTAATCAAAAGTCGGAGTATAAACTCTCCTGAAAATCTTTTCTGAATTCAAAATAGCTCACTGATTGGGAACAGGGATCTTAATCTGGGTCCTAGCATGAGAAAACATCTGTTTAGATTCAGAGATGCTAATAAAACGAGAAGACCAAAAACCAAGTAATGTTGACAGTGAAGTCTCAAAGACACATATATTAGTATATTATTAGTAATAAACAGCATATTCTCCTTAGGCCAAGGACTCGCCACTGCTCTATTTAATTCCATAACCTGACTTTTTATTATTCCTAAGGGCACAATCAGAAGATGCAAGAGGTGTGGATACCTCATGCCCAAGACTAGAAACTGAGGGTAGATATATTTCATAGGAATAGCTCTCATTTACCTTGCCCCATCTTTTTATTTTTTAATCTTGCTATTTCTTTATTTCCCTTTAATGAGAGTGTTTCCTTGACGTAGAAATAGTGAGTGTTTTTGTCTTCATGGACAAGAAAGAAAGGGCAAGTTGAAGAGATTTAAGGAGAGGAAAAACATCCATGGAACAGAACAGTGTCAGCCAAAAAAAAAACACAAGGAAATTGGGCAAAATGCCCCCATCTTACAACAAAACAGAAGGAATACAGAAGGAGCACAATGAACCATTCTGGGCCAAGAAAGGGCCTTCGGGTTTAGCATAAAAGACCCCTGTGCAGCTCCCCCAGATCCAGAGAGCGGACTGACTTTCCCAACTGATAATCAAAGGCTCGGCGCTAAATAAACCTGCCATTGTTGTACCGCTGCTCTCAGTCTATATTTCCAGCAAAGGTTTGACAAAAATAGCATCTTGGACTCCTACTTTCTCCCTAACTTCCACTGGGGAAAACCGTAATTTTTAGTTTTACAACCTTCCCTTTTTGTATTCCTTTGGCTCTCAACACTGGATGCTTATTCCGACCAAAAAAAAAAGTCTGATGGGAACAGATGAGCATCTGAAGTTTCTTTTGATACTTCTGCAAGCTGGCTCTGCACACGGACGCTGAACAAATGCTTTTGAAGATCACATTATTGGAAGAGAAAAATAAAAAAAGTAGTAGGATACCAGGATGTAGTAACAGTAGTGCAACTTGCCAGGAATCAAGAAGCAGCCTTCCACTTCTTTCTTGGCAACAGTCTGACCTTGAGAGGATAACAGTGTCCAGTGTTTGTCTTTTCAGTTTGAAATGAAGGTGAAGAAATCTGAGAGGGGTTAGAGGAGAATAAAAGAGTAAAATATAAGAAGAAGAAGGGAAAAAATGGAAAGCTGTTATTTGGAGAAAAGATTAAAGATGCTGAGATTGTTTACTCTGGAAAAGAAAAGACTATGGGTAGGATGAATGAGAAGAGTCACAGGGAGTAAAAAAAAGTCAATACTATGATTCTCCATCTTGACCAAGGAAACAATGGGAAGAAATGTGCTGATATTAGAACGAGGGTGAGAGAGCTTGGCTGGGCAGAAGGAAGAAACTTCGGAACATGCTGTCAAAAAAGTTGTGAAATTTCTTGGAAACATCAGTAACAATCTGCACTAATGGATGAAGGCATTTGTGTGCTGCAAGAAAAAAAAAAAATTTTTTAATCAAATTAACTTCTGGAAGTCCCAGTCCAGTTCTGGGATATTTGTTAAGAATGTAGCTACCTAAAAAGTAGGGTAAGATAAAAAGCCCAAAGCCCAAAACATTTTGTTCATAAACAGGATTTAATGTAGGAGAGCACCAAGTTTTACATTAGATTGTAAAAGCCTGAAACTTGCACTAAAATGTTTTTTTTATTATTTATATAAGGTCTCTTTCTTTGTCTTTGATTCCTGCCCTGGGTTTTAATTTTAGTAGCTAGGGCTATTTTTTGGGCCTTGTGGTTATTGAAAAGAAGATAAGGACATTCTGGTTGATGGAATATGAGACATCACATTGACTTTATCAATGCTTATAGAAAAATAAAAAGGTTAAAGGTAAAATCATCTCCCATTTATATAAATCATGGTCTCTTCCCAGATGAGTTTCCTTCACCAGGTTAATAACAGCCTACACTCTGGGGCTTCCCAGTGCCTGAGTGAACAGAACAGCGAGAACAGAGAGATGAAACTCAAGAAAGGAAGAGCGAGATCAGGAAGCTAGAAAAAAAGCATGAGAAGCTTGAACCTTATCTTCTGGAGGTGGGGAGTTGGGGGGGAGTAGACATTGAATAATTTTAAGTAGAAAAGCTATATATGCAATGTTTACTTTATTGAAATCATTCTGAGAGAGGGAGAATGGAATAGAGTGAGGTGTGGCTAAATGTGAGATATAAGAATGGTTTAAATATGGCAGTCAAGATGGAACATGTCAAGAGATTCCTGGGATGTGTAAGAGGTACCGTCATTAAGGGAATGAAAGACAGGATCGGTGAATGAGAGAAAAATCAAGGGCGATTCTCAGGTAGATGATATACAAAGAAAGACTGGGGGTATCCAAGTCTTCTTCTCTGACTCAGTCAGTCCCTCCAGCCCACAAGTTCCAAGGATACCTCTCTCTCTCTCTCTCTCTCTCTCTCTCTCTCTCTCTCTCTCTCTCTCTCTCTCTCTCTCTCTCTCTTTCTCTCTCTCAAAAAAAAAATAAACTCAAAACTTTTCCCCTTAAATCAAGGCATCCGTTAGATTAAATAGTTAGATTACCTCTAACTTATTTCTGAAGCTCTTTTCTGATACATCCTTGCTTAATCTTCAAGACAGCCCCATAAATGATTTGGCAAATGAAGAACTGGAGGTACCAGCCATAGAAATAATTAGTGAGTGAGTGAGCTCAAAAGCATGGAGTTCAAATGCCTGGACTTGCTTCAACAGCACTTCGGGTTTCTGCAAAATACTATTTTCAAAACTCAAGTGGTATTTCCCGCCCCCCAAAGTACCTCAATTCCAGGGGAAAATCAAAGTCCAACTACTCTGAATCTTACGTGCAATCGCAAATCCACTCATTATGTGATTTTCAGGTTAATTCGGCAACTCCAAGATAAGCTGTTCTGGTGGATTCTGCATTCAGACTCCACTGGCGACTGTCTGAAGGGTCACCATGCAGAGTGTTCATTGAATCTGCCCAACACTCTCCTGGAAATGAAAAGGTGTTTCCAAGAGGAAAGAAAAGAAATAAAAGAGTGTAAAGTCAGGTTAGAGAGAAAGGAGCAGAACGAGTGTTTAGCTTTTACATTTATGACAATAATAGCACACACCCTACTAAGAAGTACTTAATTCAGGTTTCGTTCCCAGGGAAACGAACTTCTCAGAGGCTAGCAGGAGATCAAGATTAGCCATTTAATCACTCACCGAATGTCATCTACCCTCACAAAATTAATCTCCAGGAATATTGTTTAATCCCATGACTTCAGGCAGATGAGGTTGTTTAAGGGGAAGAAAAGATACCATGATTATTTTTAAACTGGCTGGACTTTGATTCAATCGATCAAGATGAGAGGCTAAAAATTTCCTAGAAGGGAACTACTCTTTAGGTTAGAAGACCTTAATGACATGTTTATTTGTTGAAGATAATGTCAACCCGGCACAGAGAAGATGGGAAGAGTTTAAATTTTAAAATATTACAATCTTCAGCATCATAGTTTACTGAAAGTATTCCATATTCTCTTGGCAGACAAGGAAAACTGAGGTTTTTTCTTATATCTTTGAATATTTTTTCTATTCCATTTACTCTCTTCCCTTTTTTTAGGTTCAATATATACTAGTATATACATATACATTCCTTTCTCTGTATTCCTTAGTAGAATATATCCTATACTCATTTCCATGTCCTTTTTTCTACCCCATCTTTAAGATGATATGTGCACCATGAAAATTCCTGTCATACATTTTCATTTTTGGTTGCTTCTAAATGTCTTTCATCTCTGTAATATACTTTTATGATCAGAGAGATATTTATATATAACAAAATGCACCAATCTTCCGTCTACACTTGAATTTTATCAGTTATATTCAGCCATGTATTTACCGTCCAATTGAAGGTATAGAATAGTTCCATCTGGTCCCACATTTCCCTTGTGCCATGTGTTATGATGCTCTGGGATGATTCCCTTGTGATTCATAGAACCCCTTTGGTCTAGCTAAGAGGGTCTACTCTATCTTCAATACTTCTGAGGTTTTAACAAAACATCTATCAGTTATATTTTTGGTCAATTCGTACTCTGAGGAGCTTTTCCAATTTGGAGAGATGGATAATTAATTTTATTTTCCAATGAAGCAAGTAGTGGGCCTTATTTCCTCTAAGTTCTGCTTTCTGAGTAGATAATCCCTACTTTCCTCTTTCTCTTCCCATATTTTATCATGTACAGCTAAGAGAAGCCACGTAATAAATTCACAAATTTTCCTGTTAATCCCTATCCCAGAACCATACATTTATTAGGCATAATCCCTATATGTCAACTTTTCTCAGCAAAGAGTTTTGTCAAAAGTTTCCCTCATGTGTAAAACAAGTCACCATTTCTGAAATCTCCAACAATAACTTCATTATTTTCATATCTTTACCACTTTTTCAGCCACGGATTGATGATCAAAACCAATGTCACATATTTGAGGTTTTGTTACAGCAGTACCCATTTCTAGTATCAAATTTTATATCAGTTATCTAGTACTACATATTAAACAACTCTACTATTTAGTGCCTGAAAACTATAACCATTCTCTTTGCATGTAATACTGTGAACCAACAATCCAGACTGAGCTCAGCTCAAAGGCTCTTCTGCTGGACTTCCCTGCATGGGCCATTCACATGGTGGACTGACTGGAGCTGGGTATCTAAGATGCCCTTCTCATCTGAGTCACATGATTGGCAGTTGATGCTGAGCATCTACTGCATCTCTCACACTCAAGGACACCAGCCTAGGCAGCTTCCTAACCCAGGACCAGAAGTCTCACATCACTCTGCCACACTCCATTAGTTGAAGAAAGCAAGTCCCGAGGCCAATCCAGATTCAAGAGGTAGAAAAAACCCCCTCCACCTTTTGATGGGAGAAGACCCATGTCATGTTGTAAAAAGGACATTCAGGGAAAATTATTGCAAACTACTATTTCCCATAAATGTCCATATGTTACATGTTCTTGTTATTCAGTTCAAAGTATTTTCCAATGTCCCTTTTGATATCCTTTTTTTCACTATGTTGTGTTTAAAGTAAATGCTGTTTAATTCACAAATACTTGGGAATTTTCTGATTATCTCATTTTGTATTAAATATTTTTATGATCCTGCCTGAATGGCTACCAGCAATAAATCAACAAACAACAAGTGATGGCGAGGATGCAAAGAAAAGGGAACCCTCGTGCACTGCTGGTGGGAATGCAGACTGGTGCAGCCACTGTGGAGAACAGTATGGAGTTTCCTCAAAAAACTAAAAATGGAACTCACATTTGACCCAGTGATCCCACTGCCAGGAATAATCCCAGGAAACCAGAAACACCAATCAGGAAAGATATATGCACCCCTATGTTCAGAGCAGCACAATTTACAAAAGATTTGGAAACAGCCTAAGTGCCCATCAGCAGATGAATGGATTAGAAAACTGTTGCACATCTACACAATGGAATATATGCGGCTATAAAAAAGAAAGATTCTTACCATTTGCAAAAGCATGGGTCAAACTGGAGAACATTATGTTAAGCAAAATAAGCCAGTCAGAGAAAAATAAATATCACATAGTCTCACCCATTTGTAGAATATAATGAACAACATAAACTGATAAACAAAAATAGAGCCAGAGTCACAGAAGCATTGAACAGACTCTCCAGCCTATGAGGGAAGGTGGGGGGTGAGAGGGTAAGAGATCAACTAAAGGACTTGTAAGAATGCATATGAGCATAACTAATGGACACAGACTGGGGAGGGGAGAAGGGGATGTTCTGGGGTGTAGGAGTGGCCAGGGAGAGGTGAATGGGAGAAAAAGGAGACGTACGTAATACTTTAAATAAAGAATTTAAAACATATATATATATATACATATATATATATATATACACACACACACCATATATATATATACATATATATACATTCATACATACACATACATTCATACATACCTGTGATCAAAGAACATATGTGATATAATTCCAACTGTGAAATTTATGGCCTTGCATGTGGTCTATTTTGGTGAATACACAAGGTTAACATGAAAAGAATGTATATTCTATGCTTATTAAATGTTCTATAAACATCAATTAGATCAAATTAGTTCATAGTGATATTGAAATCTCTTTACTTACTAATATGTTATCTACTAGTCCTATCAATTATTCAGAAAAGGATTATAATTCCCAGGATTCTCCAGAGAAACAAAACCAATATGAGAGGAAGGAAGGGAAGAAGGAAGGGAGGGAGGAAAGGAAAGAGGGAGGAGGGAGAGGAGTGGGGGGCGGGGAGAGAGAGAGAGAGAGAGAGAAGATAAAGAGATTTATTGTATTGAAATGGGTCACACAATTTAGGAGGCTGAATAGTCCCATAATCTGCATCTACAACCTAGAGACTTCAGAGACACACCCAGAAATAATGCTTAATCAGATATCATAGGCACCTCAGAATTTGATTAGGGTTCTATCATACTTATTCTTTTACCAAATCTGTTTGCTCTTTGGTCCGGAGTGAGTCTCTGCAGTGCCCTATGTTTAAGAAGTCACCATACGTCCGTCACAAGCTCTCCAGGTTGTCATCTGCAAGTACCCTCCCTTCTTCCCTTAACCAGGAGCGAGACGTCAGGCAGAAGAAACGATTTGTCATCATGCGTCCTCCTTTTATTGAGATCTTTGTTCCATTTTCTGGCGGCCCGTCCATCTCTCTGAATCACATCACTTTAATCAAATTAATAGCTGAATGGCCCTTTCATGGCTGGAACATTTGCTTTTACAGTTTCCTGCTGAAGAACAGAGAAGACAGGTCAGCATGAAGCATAACCTCTCTCATCGCAGGCCACAATCCATATGTTAGCAGGTTTGTGACAAAGCTGGAGGTGCAGGAATTAGCCGTTTCCTTTTCCTCGGAAATGAAGAGGCATTCAGTCCCCCACCCCCTCCCGCATGTTGCATGATTGGTTTTGTTTCATTGGCAGTTTCTGAGAGAACGAGATGGGGATGAAATGTCTCTTATCCACAATTTTTAACGAGAGGTTGTTTTTTCAGATAGACATACACAATGTTTAACTTGCAACCGAAAAAGCCAAACATGTGACACAATGAATTGCACTTCCAGAATATATATGCTTTTACACTCCTCACCCGGGCAATTTAATCTGGAAAATTTCTTCAGGCCAATATATCACCCAGCATTACTTTGCAGCTTTCTAGCAAGCAACTCCCAAAGTCAGCTCAATTATACCGGAGAATTGGAAATCCATTTCTTTCCAGAGATTATTCACAAGAGAAACAAAGACTAGGCTGTTTTTAGCAGTTTTTACGTTCCCAGCGTTTCACAACGGCGACCACCATTAACACTGAACTCGGGGCTCATACATAAACCAGTGAAGTCAGAAGAGCTAAGCTGGAAGTAACCCAATTGTTACATAATTAGACACTCTAAGCCCATATCCAAATGTAGCATTCCACAGTTATAGGTATCCCCATGAAACATTTTTTAAATCACATGATAATAATCTGATTAATCTATGAGTGATTTCTCTACATTCACACCCAGAAATGCATCCTTCACAGCATTTTTCAAATACATACAAAGAGCACCTCCTATGTAAGAGTGAACGCACCATAGCAAAAAGCAGTACAAAATCAGTAACATCATTCCAACTTAGCATCCGTTCTATTCCTATGTTATGCCCCCAATTCGGCAGAGAAAATCTCTCAAAGTTTCCAATGCGCAACAAAGAAGCTGTAACTACATGTTTTTAGATACCGAGGCCCATTTTTGTGGGTCAAAAACAGCAGGTTCTAAAACGAGCTAAGAATCCTTTCTCATATTCAGTCTTGGTCAATAGAGGCCACTTAATTCTCCAGGAGTTCGCCTCATGGAAGATAAGGTTGATAAGAAAGAAATCATCAAGTCTCTCTTTCTAAGGAGTTTGTGTTGCCCACCACTTTCTGCCCACAACTCACTGTCAAACGGGTGTCAGCAAAGAGAATGAAACATGTTTTCTATCAGAAAGGCTGTGGGGCAGAGAGAGGAGGTACTGACAATCTATACAGTGGTTATGAAGAGATTGATCTCCAAACTCCCACTCTTGCTAACCTTGGAAAGGTCGAGCATCCTTGTAACTCAGAAGCAAACTATAGGAACCACACAGCACTTAAGAGCATGCTATTCTACATTAACTAGTCATAGTTATTTAAGACTAATTCCCACACCGGGACAAATAAGAATGCATAGTAAAGAGAAAATCCCACTCTTCTCACATCAGGAAGGTCTGTTCCCAACTGGACAATTCAACTATTGGTCTAAGGAAAGGGCCTTTTTAAAGAGTCACTTGGGTCAAGACTGGTTTTGCTCAATGGATAGAGCCTCAGCCTGCAGACTGAAAGGTCCCAGGTTTGATTCCGGTCGGGGGCATATACCTTGCTTGTGGGCACATCTCCAGTGTGGGGCGTGCAGGAGGCGGCTGATTGATGTCTCTCTCTCATCGATGTTTCTGACTTTCTATCCCTCTCCCTTCCTCTCTGTGAAAAATCAATAAAATATATTTTTTTAAAAAAGAGTCACTTGGAAAAGACCCTGAAAATTGTTTTTAGCTAAGTCCTTCTCAATTTCTACACCTCATATCAAAGAGCATCAGGTCTTTGCATATCAACAGGGCTACCACTTAAAAGAGAAAAAGACAATCTTTAACAAGCTTATTGTCAGCGCACTCTGCCACCTGCTCTGAGTGAACAGGGAGAAATTAAAAGTTTGCCCTCCACTTACCTGGCCCCAGCCCGATTTTTCAAATATTGATAAGCAGGATCTGTACTAAAGAGGCAGCCCACTTCTGGCTACTGGTAAAGGTATGTTATTGTTGAATGTGTGTTCGTGTCAAGCTAAAGACATTTCTCAGCACCCTCTTTGGGATCCAAGACTTGCAGATGCTGGGAAGGTCATTTTCCCCTTTCCAATTCTTCCCTCTCAGTAGGGGTCTTTGTTTGGCTCAATTTGCATTCTGCTTGAAGCTGTAAAACAGGGGTCAACCCAAACTATAGTTGTCCCCTTTCTTCCATGCCATTTGAATCCACTGTCCTATATTCTCCACCTCCCCAGGACCAGCTTTCATACCCCCAAAAATCATACATAGGGTGTATACACCTAGTCAAATTCATGGTGAAAGAATTTCATCAAAAAGTTGCTTTCGCCGAGACCAGTTTGGCTCAGTGGATAGAGCGTCGGCCTGTGAAATGAAGGGTCCCGGGTTCGATTACAGTTGGGTGCATGTACCTTGCTTGCGGGCACAGCTCCAGTGGGGGGCATGCAGGAGGTGGCTGATCGATGTCTCTCTCTCTCATCATGTTTCTGACTTTCTATCCCTCTCCCTTCCTCTCTGTAAAAATCAATAAAATATATTTTTTTAAAAAGTTGCTTTCAATGGAGAAAGGAAAAGGTACATTTGGGGTGGGGTTGGGAAGGGTTGTATTTTACATTCCTTTATTCCATATCCAAAATTTTTTATTTTTTTTTTCTTTAACTTTATTTTTATGGTTGATACTATTACAGATGTCCGAATTTTCCATCCTGCTTTGCCCAAAGTGCCTGCCCTCACTACCCTCTACCCATCACCTCACTGTTATCTGTGTCAATGGGTTATGCATATATGCTCTTTGAAAAAGCTGTTCTTTTTTAAAATATATTTTATTGATTTTCTACAGAGAGGAAGGGAGAGGGATTGAGTGTTAGAAACATCAATGAGAGAGAGAGACATCCATCAGCTGCCTCCTGCACGCCCCCTACTGGGGATGTGCCCGCAACCAGGATACATGCCCTTGACTGGAATGGAACCTGGAATCCTTCAGTCCGTAGGTCAATGCTCTATCCACTGAGCCAAACCGGTTAGGACTACTCACTGTTCTTATCTCACCCCACCAATCAGAAAATGAGTGATGTAAGTTTATGACATAGTTTCCCTAGCATCCCATCTCTTTGTTAGTGGCCCTCTGTAACTTGCATCTTCAAAAACCCTATCCCATCTCCCCACCTCCATCTCAGAACATGATTTTGGTTCTTGCCAAATGCTATGTTCTCTGATTTGCAAATCATATCAGAATAAAACTCCTTTTCTTTTAATTTATCAAAAGGATCTTCTGGACCTTTGTTTGGATTCCTTAGATGATAAACTCTTCGGGAACATCCCTAGTCGGGGGTGTGCAGGAGGCAGCTGATCAATGTTTCTAACTCTCTACCCTCTCCCTTCCTCTCCATAAAAAAATCAGTAAAATATATATATTTTTTTAATCTTAAAAAAAAGGCTATGAAGTTTCAATTATAGAAAATAAATAAATCCCAGATTCCAGGGCCTCTGCTTGGGTTGCTGGGGGGAATGGCCAGCCTGCAAACCATCACAGGCTCCTCACCCAGGATGCCCCACACCCTAAGGGAACCCCCACCATGACCCAAGACACCCTTCAGGGCAAACCAGCTGGCCCCTACCTGTGAACCAGGCCTCTATCTTATCTAATAAAAGAGTGACCATCATTCCAACACACAAGAATGCCCCCATGTGGTCAAAAGATCTTGCCTCCATGTGGACACAAGATGGCCACCACAAGATGGCCAGGGGAGACAGTTGGCAGGGACCAGACCTGCAAGGGAGGGCAATTGAGAGGGACCAGGCCTTCAAGAGAGGGCAGTTGGGGGTGATCAAGCCTGCTGGGGTAGGCAGTTAGAGGTGACCAGGCCAGCAGAGGAGGGGAGTTAGGGGTGATCAGGCCTGCAGGGGAGGGCAGTTAAGGGAAACAGGCTAGCAGGGAAGCAGTAGGCTGGCAGGCAGAAGCTGTTAGGGGCAGGCAGGTGAGCAATTGGGAGCCAGCAGTCCTGGATTGTGAGAGGGATGTCCGACTGGATCGGGCCTAAACGGGCAGTCAGACATCCTTCAAGGGGTCCCAGATTGGGATGGGAGCAGGGTGGGCTGAAGGACAACCCCCCTCCCCATGCACAATTTCATGCACCGGGCCTCTAGTACAAAATAATAGTGAATGTAAACTGGAATTAGAAAATAATTTTTTTTTTAAGTAAAAGCTGAACACCAAAAAACAAATTTAACTTTCCTCCACTCTCACCTACTGCTCTCCCTCTTCTCTTTTGGCAAATGACTTTTCCTAATTTAATGGAAATTTGAGGCAGTGAGGTCATCAAGTTCTTGTCTTTTCTCAACCCCTGTCTCATCTTAGTGCATATCTATCTTTATGTCTATCCTTCCTTTCCAAAATACTGATGGAAGATGTATTCCTCCCCCCTCCAAAGGCTACTCCTCTGCGTACGTCCTCGGTCCCACCCCTTCCTAATGTCTATGGACCTTGAATCCCATAGTCCACAAGCAGTCTCCCAGCATCTCTCCCACAACTGCTGGATTTGCATATTTGAGTTCAAATACTCATTTGCATATATGAGTTCAAATATGCAAATATATAGTCTAATGTTAAAACAAAACATAATACAACAAAAGCCACCTATTGACTCTGTTCACCTACTAAATAACGGGAAATTTCTCTGAACCACCAAATTTTTGCAAGTACTACTCTCTGTCTGTCTGATAACTTTTTTCTTTCTTCCACTTTATGATGTCTTTAACTCCTTCAAAAGGATTAAGGGTTTCTCTCCTATCTATCTTTCAAGCCCATCTGCCACACTTTATCATTTGTGACAGATGATTTATTCTCCCAAACCTAAACCATTAAGGTCATCTTGCCAGTTTCTTCTAAATCTCTGCGCCTCACAACCCATCAGTCACCAAGTCCCGTCAATTCCTCCTTGACACGGACTTTTAGATGTGTCTCTTGTTCTTCGTTGCCCAAATCCCTGATGGTTTATGCTTGAGATACTGCAACTGCCTGCTAGCTAGTTCTATAAGCCGGGAAATGTTGCATCAATAAATGATCCCAAAATCTCTCTGGCTAACAGTAAGGAGGATTTTATTTCAAATTTAAGATATGGGCTGTCAGGGGACCCGTATTCATGCTTCTTCACCCTGAGATTCAAGTTGAAGGACAGCTCTTCCCTAAAACAAATGCCAGTCTCACCTCAAAAACTACTGGGCTTTGAGAGTTTCTGCTTGGAAGTGGCACACTTTTTACTGTTCCCTAATAGCACATCTCTTTCTAATGCTCTTCTCTCTACCCCCCCACCCTACCCAACCTGCACTTCCACTTCAAACCTACACATTCTTCAACTTTCTCAGAAAATATTTCCTGTGCACATAAAACATTCCAGCCCTAGTTGGTTTGGCTCAATGGATAGAGCATCGGTCTGTGGACTGAAGGGTCCCGGGTTCGATTCTGGCCAAGGTCACATGCCTGGGCTTGATCTCCAGTAGGGGGTGTGCAGGAGGCAGCCAATGATTCTCCCTCATCATTGATGTTTCTATCTCTCTGTCCCTCTCCCTTCCACTCTAAAATAAAAAATATATATATTAAAAAAAAATAAAAACATTCCAGATACCTCTCCAGTTATTCCCTCCCTAATTATTGTCTGTGCTCCACTCCTTAGCAATTTAATATGTCAATAAAGATGCGAGTATAGATATGGCTAGTTTACATATGATTTGCCTCTATAGGGTGGAACAAAAGTATGTTTACAGCTGTGAGTACATAGAACAGAGTTTATTCTTACATTACCATGTATTAATTATTGTATTATTTTCTAAACACCAGTAAACATACTTTGCCCTACCCTGTATATATCAAATTTATCTAACTATATTATATATACATATATACACACACATATGTACATATGTTTATGTGTGTGTGCATATATGTGTGTGTATGTATGTGTGAGAGAGAGAGAGGGGGAGGGAGGGGGGAGAGAGGGAGAGAGAGAGAGAGAGAGAGAGAGAGAGATATCAAGGACAATTCTATATAGCTACCATTTAAATAATGGATTTTTGCCTATTTCCAAGCAATCCTGAATGTCTCTGACATAAAGAAATTTAGCCTTAGCAAGTTTGGCTCAGTGGATAGAATATTGGCCCTCAGACTGAAGAGTTGTGGGTTTGATTCCAGTTAAGGCCTGTACCTTGGTTGTAGGTTCCCTGGCCCTGATCTGGGTGCATGCAGGAGGTAACCAATCAATGTGTCTCTCTCACATCACTATTTCTCTCTCTCTCCCTCTCCCTTCCACTCTCTCTAGGAAAGAAAAATATCTTTTGGTGAGGATTAATAAAAAAAAAGAAGAAATTTTTAAATAGCAATGCCCCTAACTAGAATGAGCTTGGTGGGCAGGTTAGTGCAAAGTAAATGTGGCTAAAGGTGTGGTTCTAGAGAAAGACCCTCACTTACTGGCTGGGTGACCATTAGCAAGTTACTTAAACTTTGTCTAAAATCTCACCAGAGATTTTCTACTCTCATGATCAAAAATAAAGTCTATGAAGAAACTCATATTTTCTAGTGGTACTTGAAAATCTGGTGTCAGGAAATAATTCCAAAACTTCCCAAGTTTTTATTATATTTCTCTTATTTCCCTTAGCACTGAGGGCTGCCCAAGATCCAGCGAAGATATTCAATAAATATTTATTGACTGGCAGAACCTCTCCTCTCTCAGCTTCCACATCTTAAAAATAGAAGTTCGAGCTGCAGGACCTGTATTACAAACTTATTTTAAATATACAATTTTGACGTTGTTCCAGAAAACTAAATGAAATAAAAGATAAGCATAAAAATGTCTTTTTAAAAAAAATTTATATATTTTATTGACTTTTTACAGAGAGAAAGGAAGAGGGATAGAGAGTTAGGAACATCAATGAGAGAGAGACATTGATCAGGTACATGCCCCTGACCGGAATCGAACCTGGGACCTTCCAGTCCACAGGCCAACGGTCTATCCACTGAGCCAAACCGGTTTCGGCAAAAATTTCTTTGGAAGAAAATAAAAGTGAACAATGGGACAATTTGGGTGCTAGAAGAAAAAAAGATTACATTAATTTTGCTATTCAACATTTTAGGAGGTAGAAATCATTTGAGATATTTATTAAGAAAATATTATAACAATCATCAAAAATTAAAAATGACCCAATAATATGATATTTTTGCTTTAAAGTTCGAGAAAAAAACAAGTTCTCACGATGACTTGAGTATAAAGAGAGAAAGGGGGAAAGGACCATGCTTGAAAATAAGCCACAGTTTCAAACACTTATGAAAACAATCTGTACTAAAATCGGGGAGGTTTAGAGAAGAAGGATGGGGGTGGTAGGAGGATACATGAGAAAGACAGAGAGAAAATGAATGAACCAAATGTTAATGAATAGCTCCCATTGCCATTTACCAAATCCTCTTTGGTGCTGAAAGATCTGTAAATCCAGAGCATTAACGGTTATTTGTCCTGTTTCTCAGCATTTTACGATATATTTTTTTCCAAGAATTCTATTTTACTTATTTATACTTTTCTATAATAAAATAACTTTTTCAAGTATGCCATTAAAATGGTAAGTTTGCAACTCCGGTGCAATGGAGTTTAGGATTAACGAGTTAAGGGTGATAATACTCATATCATGAAAGTACGCAGTTGCGACCTGATGGAAACATCAGTTTGTTGTATAAAAAATATTTTGTGTCTGTTTCTGAAATATGTGCTCACTTAAAAGGAAAACATTGCTCCTGTAGATTTCCATCTGGAAGAAGTAACACGTTCTTGACTGAATGTGTTGGCTTTGTAGTAAAGGATGTATTGCCTTCCAACAAACCATTAGTTTACCAGTGTTTGATGTTAGAAATGGTAGCTTCCTAGTGAAAATAGAATTGTATCACCATTGGCTCTCATCTCGTATTTTAAGTGGATTTCTAGTGACTGATAATATACATGGGGTCCAGGGTAGTAGACCCTTTCAGTAATACTATCTTAGCATGGAAATGGAGACATAGATTTATTATGTCTAAGCCTAGTTTCTTAAAGATATCATAAGACAGATTTAAAAATATAACTCAGCATTTAACATTACACTGTAATATCACAGTTCAGAACTAAACAAGCCCCACTGCCCTTCATACAGCCCAAACATGCCTTCTCCTTCTGTTATACCACAGGTGGCAGGTTTCCTGGCCCTTCCACTCTCTCTAGAAAAAAAAAGGGGGGGGGATATCTTTTGGTGAGGATTAACAAAAATAAAGAAGAAATTTATAATTCAGAAAACAAATGAAATAAAAGATAAGCATAAAAATTGCTTTTGAAGAGAATGAATGTGAAAAATGAGACAATTGGGGTGCTAGAAGAAAAAAAAGATTATATAAATGTTGCTATTCAACCTTTTAAAAGGTAGAGACCATTTGAGATATTAAGAAAATATTCAGCCAAGACTGGTTTGGCTCAGTGGATAGAGCGTAGGCCTGCGGACTGGAGGGTCCCGGGTTCGATTCCGGTCGGGGGCATGTACCTTGCTTGCGGGCACATCTCCACTGTGGGGCGTGCGGGAGGCGGCTGATCGATGTCTCTCTCTCATCGATGTTTCTGACTTTCTATCCCTCTCCCTTCCTCTCTGTAAAAAATCAATAAAATATATTTTTTAAAAAATCTTTTAAAAAAAAGAAAATATAC
Organism: Lasiurus borealis; assembly: GCA_004026805.1. Lineage (NCBI taxonomy): Eukaryota > Metazoa > Chordata > Mammalia > Chiroptera > Vespertilionidae > Lasiurus > Lasiurus borealis. Next base: position 33,542 of record PVJN01021981.1, read on the forward strand.
AGAAAACAAACTGTGGTGGCTTCCCCAGCAATGGAAGCAGAGAGAGCTTCATTTTCTAAAAACATGACTATCCTTTCGTTAGTCTTCTACTCACAATGTTTTTGGTGGTTCATCTTTTTCTGTAGCTTCAACTCCAAAACTATATTATGGGCCCACAATTACTTTTCTAACTTTAGCTTTCACGAAATTGGTATTTCTGCTCTAGTCTGTTTATATAATCTTTTTTTCTTCTAGCATCCAAATTGTCCTGTTTTTCACATTCATTCTCTTCAAAAGAAATTTTTATGCTTATCTTTTATTTCATTTCTAGTCTGTTTTCTGGATGCACCAAGCTCATCACTTCTACATCTTCATACAAACTGTCCTTTCTTTCTGTGTGCAAACCCCATTTGCACTTTAGGGGTCAGCTGGCTGGAGGTCTCCTTTCTGTGTGTCTCCTTCT